>PVIW01003129.1:126369-182133 GCA_004026585.1 Noctilio leporinus | reverse complement strand
GGAGGGGGGCGGAGCGGAGGCGTCACCCGGGCCGCGGGCGCCCAGCTCGGTTTGGGCCGACGGAGCCCTCGGCCGTCGCGAGCCCGGGCCTCGGGGGGGCGGTGGCGGCAGCGCTGGAGGCCCCGGGAGCAGCGAGGAGTGGAGCGCCCAGGCTGCGCGCCGGGGAGGGCTGGAGGGGGCGCGGGGGGTGATGACAACGCCGGCGGCCTGCGAGCCGGACTGCCTGCGGGGGGGACCGCCTCCTCAGGAGCAGCGGGACGGGCGTTGAGGTAGATAGACGAGGAGGCGGCGGGGAGTCCGCAGGACCGGCGGAGCGCGACCCCGCGACGGCGCCCGCGATGGGATCAGCAGCGCGGCGGACGACTCGGCGCGGGGCCGCCTGCCCGGTGGCGGCGCTGGCGGGCCGAACGCGGGCGGGCGTGGGCCAGGAGGCGGGGGCGGCCGGAAGGGGGGGCCGGGGGCCGTCCTGGCCTCACGCAGCTCCGCCGGAGAGCAGGCGAAGTTCGGGCGCCAACGCCGGGCTCTTATAGCCGCGCCACCCCGCCGCGCGGCGCCCGCTCGGGCCCCGCTGGCCGTGAGCCCGCGCCAATGGGCGCCCGCGCGGCCCTCGCCCCGCCCCCGGCCCGCCTCCGCAACTCGAGCCAGGGGGAGGGGGCGCGGGCCGGGGGGCCCGGGAGACGGGCGGTGGGGGAGGGGACGGAGGGTGCGAGGGGCGAGACTGGGTTGGGGGCAGGGAGCCGCGAGTGAGCGAGAAACCCTAAGTCCCGTTCTGAAGTGTTGAGGGGCCCCACCTCGGGCTCTGGGGTGCCAGGGTCCCTGAGTCTGTGCTCGGGGGCACCGGCGGCGGCGTGGGTGGTGTCCCAGGCCCTCGCGGTGGCGGGGGTCCCCACTTTCCACCACGGGGCTACACGGTGTGCGCGCCCCATCGGAATGAGGGTGCAGGTGGCTGGGCGCAGCCCGAGGGTCCCCGAGTCCCGCTGGAAACTATAGAGGAGGCGCGGGGAGGGGGGAGGGTGGTTCCTGGGCGCGCGCACAGCGCGCAGCCGCCACCTGCCCAGACTAGCGCTGGGCCTTGAGCCGCAGCCGGAGCCCGAGCGCCCCCCGGTGCCGCTCGGGAGCGGGGGATCGCCGCGGCGGCCGCCAGGTGCGGTCCGTGCGGAGAACCGGCCGGGCCAGGCCCGAATCCGGGCCGGCCTGCGAGGCCGTGAGTATCTGCGGAGAGAGCGGCAAGGCGGGAAACTTCGCTCAGATCCTACCTGCATGGCCGAGCTCCCCGGGGTGCGTCTAAGCCGCTCGCCTTTGGGGCCCACCCAAAATATCCGGATAATGGTTCCCCCGTCCTCAGTGCGTTGGACTTGCGTAGACTCGGGTTCAGCCCCGGGGACCACCACGATAATTTGGGGGCCTGGGGAAACCATTTCCTAGAGAGTGTGGACGGTGCACAGCTCGTGACTTTCACCAAGTCAGAACCACGCAAGGCCCCCGCGCCCCGCCTGCCCCCCCTCGCCCCGACCGCCCGCGCCTCTCCACGGGTACGGGGCTGCCGGCGGAAGCTGGAGCGAGGCTCGCCCCCTAACTCCGCCATCAATCACCTCGCCCGCGCTCCGCGCGCGCCTCCCCGAGTCCTGGGCTCGGCGGCGGGAGGCACCGCGCCGCGCCGCGCGAGCAGGGCGCGCCCCTCCTCGGCGTCCCCTACGACCCAGCGCCTCGCCCGCCCCATTTCGGGACCTCCAAGGCGCTCTCCCCACAATCACGACCTTTGCAAACCGCCATCGAAAGCGGAGCGGGTTTCGGGGCTCCGGACCCCAGCCAGCGCGGCCGCCCAGCGGCAGGCCCGCAGGGGGCTACCGCTCCCCGCGTGGGTCTTCCCGGGCGGTCGCCCGAGGCGAGCACCGGCCGGGCCAGGGCCGCGGCCGGTGCTGGCCAGAAGCACGGCCCGGACGCGGAGGCGGCGGGGAGCTCACCGCGAGGCTGGAGGCGGCGTCCGCGGGCGCGCGAGGAGCGGAGGCAGAAGCAAGCGCTCTTCGGCAGGCGGTGGACGCTGCTGAAGGTGAGCGGGACCCCGGAGGCAGTCCCCAAAGTCCGGGGGCAACGCCCAGCCCGTTGGAAGACCCGGGGACAATGCCCAAATTTGGGGGAAACTGGGGGCGATGCCCAGTCGTTTTCCTGGACGCGGGAGAAGTTCTGCCCACGTCCTGGCGGACACGCTGCCAGGCCAGGGGTGCACGGGGAACACAGAAATGCATTAAATCCGAGGAGGCCCGGGGACTTCGGAGGAGACCCGCGCCCACCGTGCGTGGGGTTGGGGACCCCGCGCGGGCGGGAACAATGCCCAATATCGGGGAAGGAGGTCGGAACTCTGTCTGATTTGCCGCCGAAAGAACGAGTGTCCCCCAAGAGGAGGCTCCCTTGCGGGGAGACCCGATAAAAAGCTGCATTGGAAGCTGCAGGAAAACAGCCCCAGTTTGGGATCAGGGGGTCGCTGGGTGCCATTGCGGGAGAAGGGTTCCACTTTAAAGCGCGCTGGGGGGAGCCCCAGAGCCCATGTGTGGGGTGGTGGGTTTGAAGGTGATTCCCTCAAAAATTCTGGACATGAAATTGGAGGGGGGGACCTGAGAGGCACACCGCCTAAAATTGAGGGAAGAAAAACAATGCCCGATTTGGGGGATCTGGACAGGTCCTCCACGTGGTGGACGAAATCTGAGATAAAGTTCCACCATGTAGAAAGGCAGGTCGGCGGCCTGCACACCCAGAGCCCAGGGAAGGCGACGTGCATGGTCCCCCCCGGGCCTAGGGAGGAACCCCAGGGACCTTCAGCGACTCCAGGAACTCGAACTAAATTGTGGGGAACCTGGCGTGTGCTCGGTACTTTTGCAGAAAAATGGACGTCTTGGCTATTTGATTTTGAAACCCGATTCATTCACTGTTGGTTTCTTTTTGGTAAACAGGAGAACATAGTCTGTGTTCCCAAGCACAGCCTGCCCTTGGAGAACCCTCGTGAAACATGGCCCACATTCGGGGGTTCACTGGAAACTGCCCAATGGAGACTGACAACTTGACTTCAGTCAGGGTCCCTGGTTGGCGGAAGGGACACTGGTAGACACAGGCCTGTGCTGTCTGGCGTTTCTAGGACCTGAGGTATTTTTTTTTTTTAGTTCCTGCACATTTTCTTTTTTTTTTTGGGGGGGGGAGGCATGAAAATTTTGCCTAAATTTAGGGGGGCTCAGGGAAAGGGTCAAAAAGTCAAGGGACCTCATAAATTAACATTCAGGAAAAGCTTAGTCATTTTGTGGAGGAAAAAAAAATTTTTACTGTGGAGGGCTGGGGACAGGGCCTCAGTGTGAGGTCCCACCAAAGGAATTTGGAACCTGGGGTCCCAGGGAAATGGCTGCGGGTCCTTAGCAGAACGGGGCTCCATGTGTTACTTTTGGAGGAAGTATTGAGCATTCATTCCTAAGTCGTGGGGACTGGAGAGCGTGTGTCCAAAGGTAGCTGTATGGGGAATGCAGGACATGCTGCTCACCTTCGGGGTGACTCACTGGAGGGCATGACACTTTGGAGCCCAAGAAATCAGTGCCTTTCTGTGACCCAAGTGGAGCACACGGGGGAGGGGGGTGCTGCCCAGCAATGCCTCCTATTTGACAGAACCCAGCAAATCCCAGGGTAGGTGCCCAGGAAAAGGGTCCGGTGACATCCGGGATTTCTGGTCAGCATCTGAATGTTAGAAAACCTGGGTCCTTGCCCGCCAGCAAGGGGCCCAGGGGGCGTTTTCAGGTACTCAGAATGTTAGCACGCGGGGAAAACGTCTGCAGCCTTCGGTTGCCGGGCATAAGAAGTACACCCTCACCGTTCCTCGCGGGGAGCGTGGCCCGGGGCGCGCGGGGATCTTGGGAGACTCAGGGGGAGCCTGCGGGCCCATGGTCACAGTTGAGACCGTGAAGTCTCAGGGAAACTTTTGGGGCCTGGGGGACAGTGTCTCCATCTGAAGGAGCCTGTGTTGTGTCCAGGAAGCATGGAGAGCCCTGAAAATACATAATCCATGGCCCACTGTGGGGGGAAAAAAAGGCTCAATGGGTTTTCAAGATCAGAAACTGCCTTCCCGTGCCAGTGGAATTTAGGGGACCAGAAAATGGACGGTTTAGGACTCAGAAAGGGGGTTGGTGTGACCCCGGGGAAATTCCTAAGTCCGGGTGGAAGCGACGAAGGGTGAGGGTTCTGGGTGATTCGCTTGCTGTGCTGTGGGGAGAAGGGACTGGGGACCCCGTAAAATTTAGGGAGCCCAGGTTGGGGCCAATACTTGTGTGGAACTCGGCAGATAATGTCCCAAACTGTGAGAAATCAGTGTGGGCGCGTCAGAGCAGGGGCAGGAAGCTAGGGGGCCTGGCAGTTCATGCCGAACATGGTGGGGACTCCAGAAAAAAAGTGCCACATTGTTTTCGGACACATGCTTAAGTTCTAGAAGAATTCTGCCCCACTTCTGGGGAGCCAGGCAGGTTGGCCAGCGTGACCGCAGGACCGGGTGAATTCTGACCTTGAAGGGCCCACCGACCGTGGCGCGTGGGTCCGCAGGACCCAGCGTGGGTGGAACACTTCGCTCCCCCAGGACGAAATGGCCACTTTGTTTGGGGACCAGGGCCGCGCGTGTCAATCTGGGGAAGACAGAGGGGGCTTGATAGGTTTTTAGGGCCCGGAAAATAATGTCGAGGAAACGCTCATGACCTGGGAAATTGTTGAGCGTTTGAGGGGCTGGGAAGAAGGAACTTGAAGGATCCCAGCGGGGAAATCCTGCCCGCGTTTGCGGGGAGCAGGGAAGTTGCCGGGGTGGGTTGCTACCCCGGGGACCCCTCTGCCCGTGAGAGGCCTGGCGTGAGGGGGGTCGGGGTCGGAAGCAGCGGCGCTGCAGGGGCGGCGCGACGCGGGCGCGCGGAGCAGGGCGCTCTCCCCGGCGCGGCGCGGGAGGCACGGCCGGGAGCGCGGGGCTCCCGGGGCGCGCGCCCCGGGCAATATTGCCGCTTTTCCTTTCGCCTTCTCGCCCGGGACAGGCCTCAGTGACGCGGCCTCCGCGGGCGCCAGGGCGGAGGGAGAAACCTGAGAGCATGGAGGCAGCGCCAAGAGCGCAGGCCCCGCGCGCCCCGGCCCGGGCTCCCCGCGCACCCCGGCCCGGGCTCCCCGCGCCGCCGCCTCGGAGGCCTGCGGGCTCCCCGCGCCGCGCCCCACGCGCTCCTCGCTGCGAGCCTAGGCGAAGCCGCGGCCCGGATGCCGCCGCGGGCAGGCTCGTCCCTGGCTCGGCTTGGGGGCCCCGGAGCACCCCCGCCGCCACCCCGGGGCCCCTGCACTCCTCCAGAGCCGCTGGGGTCTTCCCGGGTCCTCAAACTGCAGTGAAACCAGTTTCATTCCTTCACTGCAAGAACGGAGAGGAAGTAGGGAAGGGGGAAGGGGGGCAGAAGTGGGGGCAGGACTGCGAGGGAGTGGGGTGCCAACTGTCTCCTTTCGTGTTTTGAGGACTTTCCCTGAAAGCCGCCCTTCTCGGGCTGTGGATCGAGGGGAGCGGGGAAGCCAAACACTGAACCCACTGGCTCCCAGGCGCTGCTGCAGGAACAGGGGTGCCCCCTCAAAACCAGGCCATGTTAGGGTGTGGGCAGTGACCCCGGGGGGCTCTCTGCACAGAGGAGCTGCTGGGGGTGCATGTGGCAGAGTGGGGTAGGGCCTGGGGCCCCAGCCGAGGGCGTGGCTTGTCCCCCCACAGGGGCCCCAGCTAGCAGGGGCCTGCGGGGAGCCGGGCACTGGGAGGGCAAGGGTTAATGCCAGTGGACAGGTGCGGGGTAGCCTTGCCCGAGGCCACCCACCCCCACCCCCGTGGAAAGCAGCCCGTTTTCCCCGAGAGCTCCAGGCACGTGGGGAATGTTCTCCTTCAAATTCCACCCGCACCCGTCACCCTGCAGCCCCTTCAGGGAACATCTGGCCTGTCTCCCCAACCCCAGACACCCCCTTCCTGCACCAGGACTGGGAGCCTGCAGGGGGAGTGGGGAGTGGTGGAGCGGGGTGTCTTGCCGTGTTGAAGTCGCTCCCCACTCCGAGGCGACTGGAAAATGTTGGGGTGCAGAGTGTTACAACTGTGCCTGTCTGGGGGCCCGGGGCCCTGGGCGCCCAGAGTAGGTTTCAGGTCCTGGACAAGGGCATCTGCTGGGGACGGACGCATGCAGGCGCCCCTCGGTCCTGGGCTGGGTCGCCCATCCACCTTTGCTCTCCCCAGGCTCCCTTCCCAGGCCCAGGGTGGGCGCCTCTGGGGCAAGAGCCTCGTTAGACCCCTTCACCCCCCATTTCTGCCCCAACAGGCGCTCGCCCTGGAGAACTCTGGCCTGGTGTTTGGAGACACACCCGGACCTTCAGGTAGGAGAGCTGAAGACACCTTGGGGTGCCATGCTGAGCCACCAGGGCGGAGGCAGGGGGCACACATGCTCTCCCCCGGCCCCCTCGGGGCTGCCCAAAGCCCTCACCTTGTTTAGTCAGAAGGGTGGCTGAAGGGGCAGGCGAGGCGGAGCAGATCTGGGCCACCCTAAGGCTCCAAAGGGGCACTGGTCACCCCCAGCCAGCCCCAGCCAGCCCAGGCTCCCCGACCCCCAGCCCCCGGGGCGGGCAGGGCCCCACCAGCAAGTGCTGCCTGTTCTGCGGCGGGTCTGCAGCTCCGACCTGCCCCAGCGCCGCCCTCCGCGCGCCCTTCCCGGGCAGCGGCCCTGCTGACCTCCCTGCGGGGCCGTGCCCCCAGCCCAGAGGATAGTCACCCCTCAGGCTCCCCCGACTCACCCCCGCAAACCGGCCCTGCACCCCCGCCAGGCTCCGCGCAGACCGGCTCTCAGGGCTCCGGGCTCCCTTCTGCCCCCGCCCGCGTCCTCTCTCCCTCCCTGGCTTCCTCCAGCCTGGCTCCCCCTCCCTGGGCCCAAGCCCAGCATTTGCAAACCCGGCTCCATCTCTGAGGGTCCCCGAGCGCCCCTCCCTCACCCTCCCCGCCCAGGGCTTGGCCCCTGCACTTGGCCCCGGGAATGAGGCATCTGCGCAGGGTCAGCCCCGCTGGACGCAGGGGACCGACGCCCAGGCCGGAGCAGGAGCCCCGGGGACTCGACGGCACCAGCCACCCAAGACCCAGGCAGCGGCCGCCACTGGACCGAAAGCGACGGGTGTGTTGAGGTCAGGGTAGGGGCTCCAAAGGGGGTCGGGGGGGGGGGCCCGGGGGTGGTGGAGCCTCCCAGGTGCCCCCCCTATTGTACCAGCCGACTTGGCGCCTGAACCAAAGGCACCTGTGAAAGAACGTTCTGGGGCTTTTTCCTGGGATGGACACAGCAGCCCGGAAGGGGGGCCTGCTGCGTGGCTCTGTCCCTGCAGGTTCTGAAGGTGGTCACTGCCGCTTTCTGGGCCAGACGCCAGGACACAGACCCACCCCAGTCCCACAGCGGCCCCCAGGGCACCTCCACGCCAGCACCTGGCCGGGGAACGCGGCCACCCCCGCCCCAGTCAGCTTGCTCCAGAGCCGGGGACCCCCGCCTATCTAACCCCCAACTCCACGCACAGGAGGCCCGCCAGCCTCAGGCACAGGGGGCTCCTGACACCGGGTCAGCATGCGGCCCTCAGACTGCGAGGAGGGCTGCCACTGTCCCCCCAACTCTGGCGGTTGGGAGTGCGGAGGCCCCCCCAGCTGGCAGCCCAGGCGGAGCTCCCTCCAGAGGGTCACCCGTCCCCTCTCCTCCTCCTCCATCCTGCCCTCCCTGTGACCCCTGCCTTCTCCCTACGCCTTTTCCAGGAGCGCCCTGCGGAGGACCCCGCGGCTAGCCTGCCGGACAGCAGGGCCCCTGCTCTGCCCACACCTGAGCCCCTCAGGGAGAGGCACCTGGACGGCCACCTGAATCCAGGACGCCACCTCTGTGACGGACGACACCCCCAGCCGCCCAGAGGAGACTCAGCTCCTCGTACAATGGGGTGGACACTCCGCCGGCCTGGGCGGCTCCGAGCACGGAGGGACCCGGGTCTGACGGCGGGGGGCCCCCCAGTCCCGCCTGGGGGTCCACAGACACTCACCTCCGGGGGGGCTGGCGCGGGCGACCGGCTCAGTTCCGCGCGGGCGGGGGCCGCCGGCGCCGCAGGCTGCAGCAGCTGGCCTCGGGGCTGGGCTCCCGGGCGGCTCGGGCCTGCCTCTGCCGGAGCCCCCTCTGCTCGGCCTGGGGGGCCGGCTGGGTGCGGGGCTCAGCCGGCACCGACGACACAGCGTCCTCAGGCTGGGGGCTGCGGCCTGCCCCCTCCGCCGGGAGCTCAGTGGTGACTCTCCGGCCCCTGGGGAGACATAAGCCTCCCTTAAGACCACTGCTGCCCAAGCCCCAGCCCCAGGCCCTCCCCTCCCCAGGCCTCCGAAGACACCCCCGGAGGGTGGGAGACCCTGCCTGGCGCGGGAGTGGGGGCTGCACGCAGCACAGGATAGAAAACCCCCTCCACCCCCTACAGTTCCACCTGGGATGGGAGCAGAGGGACCCAGGCCCGAGCAGGGGGCACCGCTGCCCTGGGACTCGAGGCTGCAGGTGGAGGAAGGTGGGCCCCTCTGCTCCCCACAGACAGGACAGCAGCGCCTGGGACCCCTGGCTGAGGGGAGGGAGACCCCCCCCAGTCCTGTGGGCAGAAGGGCTGCAGGGAGCCCTGGGTGCCATCGGGCAGGGAGAAGCCCCCCTCTGCGGGGTCAGGGACACAGCAGCCCCCACCCCCGCGGCACTGCGCAGCCCCCGGTGGGCCTCCTGGTGTGGTCGGGAGGTGCAGGGGTGGGAGACGGGGAGCCTGACTTTTTTCACCGGTTTATAAAAAATACAACTCAGAATCCAGGGCCTCTGGCCTTCGCACTGTCTTCTGTTTGTCTCCGTGGCAGCTGGGGAAGGGGATGCCGCCCAGCCCACTCCTGACACGCACGGTCCCTGCCTCCCCCGCTTCCCGAGACAGCCGTGCCCCTGCCCGGGGGGCAGCTCCCTGCCCCGCCCTGTGGCCCGTGTGGCCTGCACGTCCGGGATAGGGGGGATTTGCCCCAGCGAAGGCCCCTCACCACCTGTCTCTCCTGCCCCCGCTGCAGAAACAGACCCCGGCAGCTGCCCCACGCCCTGGCACCCCGACCCACGTGAACCCCCAGAGGGGCTGCAGGTGGGAGGGAAGCCCGCCTACCTGTACTCTAGCCGCTGGGTGGTCCCCGAGGCCCCTGGGCGGTGGATAAAGAGCACGGGGGAGTCTGCAGAGCCCCAGGCCCTCTGCCCCAGCTGCCCGGTCGGTGGTCCACCAGCCGGGCCGATGTTAGCAGCCCCCACCAAAGCAGGGGGTGCCCTGGCTGGGGCGCCCGAAGCCTCCCGCCGGGCGGTGGAGGAGGAGGAGGAGGAGGAAGCTGGGGAGATGGCGAAGGGCAGTTTCAGGCCGTGCATGATCGCAGGCCCGGCAGCGGGAGGGCCACTGGCCACTGAGCAGGACACCTGCCCACGTGCCAGCTGAGGTCCCGCCGCCCCTCACCCCCTCATCTTCCCCGCGCCTCCGGGCCAGCCCCTGCACCCCCGGGGAGCTTTGCGCCAGGCCAGGCGGGCGGTGCCGGCCTCTGGGCAGCTGGCCGTGGGACAGTCCCACGCCCGGGCGGTGGGGGGGCGTGGGGCCCGCCCCTGCCCCTGCAGAAGGGGCTCTGGGCCTGCGCACATGCCGGAGCACTGCTGCCAGCCAGCAGGTGGGGGCTCCGGGGAGGGGGTGGGGAGGGCGGGACCTCCCTGGACTGACACTTGGCAGTCACTTGACACCCTGGAATGTGGGTGGGCACGGCACGGGTAAAATGGGGGAGGGGCACGAGGGGGAGAGGCGGACGTGAGCAGTGGTTGGAAGAGCCGTCCTTCAGGTGGTCCCACACAGCTGCAGCACTGCATGGTCATGTCCTGCCCCCTCCCAGGGGCAGCGGGGGCATCCGGGAGGGTCCCCGTCCCCAGCCACCCCAGGCACACCCCCCACCCTGTGGGCGTAAGGTCCTCAGCACCCCACCAAGGGGCCGGCGGTGTGGGGACCAGCAGTGTCCTGCTGTCAGTCCCTGCCGGTGGGTGGCCAGTTTGCAGCCACTGGGGCCTGGATGACACACTCCGGGGAAGGCAGAGACTCGGGGTCCTCCCCCAGGGCGTGGGGGGGCACTGACTAAGTGTCAATGCGGGGAGGCACTCCCTGCACCCCTGCCTCAGCCGGAGGTTGAGGGCTCCCGTGGGGAGAGCAGGGCCCTGGGGAGATGGCAGCCAGCCTCGAGGGACACTCTGTTGGTTGGGGGGTCCCACGCAAGGATGCAGGCGCCCCAGGTCCTGCGGGCTGTGGGCATGGCAGCGACCAAGGGTGCCCAAGGCCGAGTCAGATCCTGGCTGCAGAGCTGGCTGTCAGCTGAGCTGGCCTGGGCGCAGCGGCCACCGGCTCTGTGGGCTCTGGCCCTGCCCTGGGCTCCGGGCCTGACCCTGTGGCCCCTACAAGATGCCCAGGCAGGGGGCCTGGTCTCGACCTGGCTGGGGCGCCCAGATGCGGGTGGGGCCGGGGAGGGTGCAACCCCAGGCCAGACGAGGGTTGCAGGAGAGGCCCACCCAAGGGGCTTCCCCACCCGCAGAAGGTGGGCCACTCAGGGACAGAAGGGAAGCAGCCCTGGAGGTGGGGACCTTCCACTCCCCAAACGGAGTTGAGCTCTGGGCTGGTCTGGGGCCCCAGGTCCGCCCCCCAAAGGGCTCCCAGCAGCACAGGGGCCTCTTGACGCCGTCAGAGCCCCTCGGCCCTGCGAGGTTGGGGGACCGGCAAGAAGGGTCTCGGCCCTGGTACCACGGAGGCGGCACGGGGGGCCCCCGGGGATGGCGACTGTGGCTCTCCGCCCTGCCTGGCCTCTGGGGGACACCGAGTAAGGAAGGGAACCCAGAGGGAATAGACTCGGGGTGCAGGGGTGAGCGGCAGCTCAGGGCCTGCCCGCGCCCGCATTTCCTGCCCTGGGCGACTTCAGTGGCCTCGTGCTGACACCTGGTGGTCGCTGCTGGAATCACCGTGCGTAGCGCGAAGGTCGCCGGGCCACCTCCGGGCCCCCTAGAGAGCGGGCTGGGGGGGCAAAGCGACCACATTTCTCCCTAAGAAGGGAGGTCCCTGCCCTGCAATGTTGGGGTTCGGGGAGCTGTGCGCCTCTGCACTTGGATCTGGGGCTCTAGCTGCCCCCCTCCGGGCTTCCCGCAGCCGCAGGGAGCAGAGACCTGGGGGAAGTCCCCCCACCCCCTCACCCCGGGGGCGCCTCGCGGGGCCCCCCAAGCCAACAGCTACCCTGGGACACTTTCCGGAAGCTTCCGTTGTGTTCTGAGGCTTTCAGGGAGCTGTGTTACGTGTGTATAATATAAACTCAGGTGTGTCACTGACACGCAGGGTGGTGGGGACCCCCCCAAGCAGGCAGGGACCCCCCCAGCCGGCCGGGGTGGGCTGGGCAGCGCCGGGCACCCAGGTTCCCAGCCAGGCTTTCAAATCTGGCCCGCGCCTGACACCCTGTGGCCACCTGGAGAAGCGCAGCGCAGCCTCCAAATGCCGCAACTTTGCCCCAAGGTCACCAGCAGGGCCAGCGGCCGGTCCCCGTTTTTTGGGCACCAGGGACCAGTTTCATGGAGGACAGTTTTTCATGGACCGGGGCCTGGGATGGTTTTGGGGTGATTCAGGGCATTCCATTCCATCTCACCTCCCTCTGTGCAGCCCAGGTCCCAACAGGCCTGGAGGGTACCGTCTGCGGACCCCTGACCTGGGCCACCTTGCCAGCCTGGAGGGCGGAGAGGGGAGGCGCCAGGGAGCCCCATCCTGAGCCCCCTGCACTGCCAGGCAGTGCAGGGCTCAGCTGCCCTGGCAGGGGCAGCCAGCGGGCCAGGGTGAGGGCTGGAGGGCCACCCACCGCGTCACAGGCGGCGGAGGCGCGGGGACCGTGCACCCCTGCGAGCGCACAGGTCATGTGCTGGGCCGGAAGCCCCCAGAAGGGCAGGTGCTGATGTCCTGAAGGGGAAGTCCAGCTGCCCAGCTGCTCCTTCCTGGGCCGCAGAGACACGCACCCCAGGTGCTGGTCCCTCTGCCGCAGGCCGCACCGTCCCTGGCGTTCGCCCGCAGGCCCCTCCGCCGGCAGCATCTCTGGGAGGTTGGTTGCCACCAAGAGGTCTCCCTGGCAGAGAGCCTGTCGCAACCCCCGCTTCCTTGGCTGGGGGTTTGGGGTTCAAAGGACCACCCAGCCCACCCCAGAGCGGGGCCTGTGCCTCGGGGGGCTCTCCCTCTGGGCCTTGCCCCCTTTTCCATCCCCTCTGAGCTGTGAGCCCTCTGTCACCCAGCCCTGGGCTACGCCCGGTCACCACGGGCACTGCTACTTCACTGCGGACGCATCTGCAGCTTCCTCGGCCCACAACAGCCAGGGAGACCCGGACCCACAGGGCTAACCCTCTGGCCTTTGGGCCCACAGAGGCAAGTGACCTGCCGGACGGAGGCCCAGGCAAAAAGCCGCAGAGTCTGGCCAGGAGTTCTGAGGCCGTGGCTGCCCCGCGGCCGCCCCCCCTCACCCACTCGCCCGGCAACAGTGAGGCTGGGGTGAAGCTAGAGATGCCCGCTGGTCCCCTGGGGAGGAGCTAGGTGCAGGCCTGCTGGGACCACAGTCCCCGGCCCCCTGGAGGTGCTCCCCCTCCCATCCAGCACAGCACCATCCCCGCAGGATGGATGAGGAAACTGAGGCGCACAGCCCTGAACACCCTGGTCTGCCTGGCCTGCCAGCTGCCCCCCTCCGGTCCTGCAGCAGTGCAGAGGCCCATGCTCCAGCCGGGCCTCCACATTGAAGATGTGCTTAGAGACGACAGACCCCCAGGAGTCAGCCCCTTGTGTCCACACCTCAGCCCGTCCCTTCTTTCCTGGCCAGGGCTGACCTGTGCTCAGCCACGGGGAGGGGTCCGGGGGGTACTAGCTGCCCCTGTGGCTTCAGGGAGGGGAGCTTGAGTGGGAACCTTGAGCTGGGCTTGCGCCCAGAACACTGACATTCAATGTGGACTCCTGCTCCAGTTCATGGCACCTGTGTGGGGGCATCTCCTCCAGGAAGACCCCCAGGCTGCCCCTCCCATTCTGCCTCTGGCTCTGAGTTCTGGCTGAAGCTGGGGCCGAAGTGAGGGTGCCCAGTCCTCCCCTCCTCTGTTTCTCAATAGCTCTTCCTTCCACAGGTGACAGGGGGGACACCCCCAGTGGGTGGCAGGATGTACCTGCTCTGCAGGCCTTGAAGGAAGAAGCCCACCTCCCACCCCGTTCTCATCAGTGCCCCTGACACTGCCCTCAGACAGAGTGTGCCAAACCTCAGAAGGGAACTGGGGGATGGGGGGACAGAGAGGGTCACAGAGGGACAGGGAGGGACCGTGACAGCTGGGGTTGCCAGAGCTGTAGGTTGAGCCATGGGTTCGCCCAGGGTCCCCAAGTTCACCTTCTGCCCACTGTGTTCTTGCCACAACATGGACGGACCCCCAGCACCAACCCTGAGGTCCGGAAAGGGATGGGCGTCTCCATGGACCCCAGAAGTTGGCCTTGGCTTGGGAGGGGCTGGCAGGGTGGCCCTGCAGGCGGCTGCGCTGGAAGGGGCCCAGTTCTGGAGCTGGACGGGGCTGGAGGAACAAAGGGTCTGGGTCACAGCATGACGGGCCCCAAACCGGCAGGTCGCGGGGTGCCGGCTCTGTTTTCCAAAAACACAGATGGGCTGTGAGGAGGGCTGGAGGGGGGCCGGCGGGACTCGGGCCCCCAGTTTCTGATGGCTCAGCAGCCTGGAGCACGTGGGGACCAGCACCTCGGAGAGCGGGGACTGGCCCCAAGCCCAGCCTCAGGGCCCTGCTGTCGGGTCAGGGACGGGGTCCCCCGAAGGCAAGGGTGGGCTGGAGGGGGAGGTCTGAGCGGAGGTGGGGGTGGCGGGCAGGCCACCTGCCGCCCAAGAGGCCAATCAGGCCGTGGGGGACCCTGGGGGGGCCCCTGCCAGGTCTCTTTCATCCTGAGGACGGGCCTGGCTGTCGCTGAGAGGCACCCAGAGACAACAGTGCCTGCAGGGGGGGGAGCCAGCGCCCACCCCCGACACCCTCCACATTCTTTCTGGAGCTGACCCCTCGCCTTCCACACCAGCGGGGGGCACGGACCGGGGCGGCCATGAGGAAGAGCTGCCCCTGACCCGGGGAGACCCTGCCTGAGGCCTCCTGGGCCGAGGGTCCCTGTCCCCAAAGCCCCCAGGTCCCGGGAGCCCCTGGCTTGAGCAGCAGAGGAGGCTCCAAGTGGGCGGGGGGCTGGCTGGACCGCCCAGCCTCAGTTTCCCCAGGACCCAAGACCCTGAGCCCTGCTGGGCCCAGGCTCCTGGCCCTCCTGCCTCGGCTGATCGGCCTCGATGTAGGGGTGCTGGGGGAGGTCACCCCTAAGGATGAGCCAGGCCCCTGAATCTGGGGGACTGAGTTCTCTCCCTGGGGACTTGCCCAGGAGTTGGGGACCTGGCCCATTTGTCCAGCAGCTCCCCTGGGCCCGTGAGAGGCTGGGTGGGGACTTGTCCAGCCCAGGCCCTGGACGCTGCCTCCTTCCTGGCCCCACCGCAGGCCTCCAGACAGCGCCCGGTCGCACCCCCGGACCCTGCAGGGGCCTGACCACTGACCTCGGCCTGGGGCGCGCGGCAAACGTAGGGCTCTGGCGCCCTCTGCTGGTCGCACCTGAGCGCGGCCGCTCCGCCCGCCAAACCGCGGCGCTGGGCGGGCCCTGCGCCGGGACCGACTCCCCCGTTAGAAACTTGGGGGACCCTTCACAGCCCAGCTGGACACGGGCGCCAGCCGGGGCTCTGCCTAGGCTCTGCCAGGCGGCCTTTCTCAGCAGCTCAGGCACCTGGTCCCTGGTTCCCCTCCTCTGCCCGGGCGGCCCCCACCAGGCCCTGGGCCCCAGCACCCCCACACCCCTGCCCAGTGACCCCCCTGGGCCCGTTCAGGCCTGGAGACTAGTGAGGGCCCTGAACGTTCATGGCCAACAGGAGGGGCACACGCGGCCCCCATGGCCGGGTGGAGGGGCCGGTTCACTGGTGCCAGGAGCCGACAGTCCCGGCAGCCAGCCTGGAAGCGGCCACCCCGGGGGGATGTCCCTGGACTGTGAGCACCAGAGGGACAGACGTCTTGGCCCTGGCCTTGGTCCCCCGACTAGGAACACGGTGAGATGGTGCTCACCCTCCTTGACCTGTGGGCCATGCACCATGGGACCGACAGGAGGGTATGTGGGAAAGTCCCCTGGGGGAGCCCCCCTTTAGAGAGGAGGGAGCCCCATACCCAGCAGGGAGCAGCTGTGCCCCCCATGCCAGGGTGGCACCTGGGGCTGGGCACCATGGAGCCCACTGCCGGCCCGTTTCCCACCGGGGAGGAGGCTGGGCAGGACGGGCCGCAGGGCCAGACCCGGCCTGGCGTCCGTCGGGGGACCTGGGGCATCGGGGACTCAGCGCCCAGGGTCTGACCCACCTCTGCGCCCGGGACCTGGGAGCATGGGCAGCCCCACCTGTCACCCCACGTTCAAAGTTCTTGGGTGGGCAGCCCTCCCCGCTTCCCGGGCGTGACCCTTCCCAGCACAAGCCGGGCCCACCACGCAGGGAGCCCCCCCGGCCGGCATGGCCCCCTCCTCCGGGCCTCCCCTCGGGTCTCGGCCAAGATGCAGGCTGACCCACTGGGGCCTGGAGGGCAGCCCCCGCTGGCCCCTTCCTGCCCAGTGTCCACCGCCTACCCCTGTGCTCAGCTGTGTCCCCCACTCCCAGGGCAGTGCTAGCCGGGGTGTGAGACACCCCCTTTTGGGGTATTGATGTGGTCACGGGGAGGGGGCAGCCAGGGAGGGACCCTCAGGGCCATGAGGAGGGCAGACGGCTGGGCCCAGGCGGGAGGGTCTGCCTCTGCTCCCAGGCTGGTCTCCGAGGGGTCGGTGATCATCGGGGCCCAGGCCTGGGTCGGGGTGTCAGGTACAGATTGGCCCTGGTGCGTCGGGTCACCCACTGACCTCCCAGTCCATGTCCGGCCACCAGCCCCTGGGCTCTCGGACGTGCCCGGAGGTGACCCAAGTGGATGCCCCGTGGAGCCACCCTGGGCCGCACTGGGTGCGGAGGAGGGTGTCAGGGCCCTGGAAGGTGTGGACCTCGAGTGACCTTATCCTGAGGCCCTGATGGCACTTCTGGGGGGGGCAGTGTGGCCGCATGGTGGGAGGAGAGGACTGAGGGGTGGCGGGGACCCGGCCTGGCCCTGGTCCAGAGGGGACACAGCCAGGAAGCCCCAAGCCCAGGGTCCCGGCTCCCACCCAGTGCCTGTGGCAGGTGGGCTCAGCAGGCTGGGTCTGGGCCAGGGCTGGGGTCTCTGGCTGCCCCAGGCCCAGCAGAGCTGGGGTGCGCAGGTCTCGGGGCGACGGCAGGGGGAGAGTCGCTGGGCTGACCTCACTCTGTCCCCCGAGAGCTCCGGGGACTGTGGAGCTGAGCGTGTGTGTCCCAGTCAGCTCCCAGCTGGCCCCCGCCTCCCAGAGACCCCCACAACCCTCCTCTGTCCTGACCTGAAGCAGCCAGGGGGCCCGGAGCCCCTCGCCCGGTGACTGGGGCAGGGACGCCGGGCCATCTGCCACGTGCCCACAGACACCCAGGGAGATGCGTGCGCCCCCCTCCCCGCCGCACCCCCAGCCGCCGCCGCGCACAGAGGACGCCAGGACAGCGGAGCCGGTGGAGGGTTTATTGTGGTGGGCGGGGGGCGCGCTAGTTGCAGTAGTTCTCCAGCTGGTAGAGCGAGCAGATGCTGGTGCAGCACTGGTCCACGATGCCGCGCTTCTGCAGGGCCGCCTCCAGGCCCCCGGGCTGCAGGCTGCCGGCGCCGGGGCCCCCAAACAGCCCCTCCTCGCCCACTGCAGAGGAGGGGGGGCTCAGTGAGGGCTGGCGGCCTGGGCGACCCTGGAGCCTCGGGGTCCCTGTGTCCTGCCATCAGCCCCCAGGGAAGGGATGCTCAGGGTCCCCAGCAGGTGCCCCTGGTGCCTGTCACAGGCCGCCCCCCTCACTCTTAGCTCCACACAACGGCCCCCCACTCCTGGGCCCCGTGGGCTTTAGGGCAAGAAGATGGGGCACCCCATCCGCCCCAGATCTCCCCGAGATAGCCAGCATCCTCCAGCAGGGAGAAGTTTGAGGGGCGTGGGGTGCAGGTGGAAGACAGAGGAAGGGAGGACGGCCCCAGGGGGCAGCCCCGACGGGCCAGTTACAGGATGTAGCCAAGGGACCCTCATTTCCTTTGTAAAATCCCCGCCCCGCTCCCCCAGAGCCGCGGCCGGGCTCACCCTGCGTGTCCTGCACCTCCCGGCGCGCCTTGGGCGTGTAGAAGAAGCCCCGCTCGCCGCACACCAGGTACAGGGCCTCCACCAGGTGCGAGCCGCACAGGTGCTGGTTCACGAAGGCCGTGGCCGGCGCGGGCGCCCAGAGGGCCAGCAGGGCCAGCAGCGGCAGGAGGCGCGTCCACAGGGCCATGGCGGGGCGTCGGGCACCTGGGGACGGGCAGGGTGAGGTCAGCGAGGGCCATGGGCCCCGCCGGGAACCCCCACCCAGCACTTGCCCCCCGATGTCCTAAGGGAAGAGCCCCGGTCCTTGAGAGCCCAGCTGCCCTGGACAGCAGGGCCGCCCCGGCTGCCCCGACCCAGGCTGCCGTGTCCAAGTCCCCGACTGACCTGCTTGCTGACGGCCTCTGGATGTCACCAGTCCGGAGGGCTGGGGGCTGCTGGGCCCAGCCAGCTTTATACCCGAGCCTGCCTGGCCCGTGAGAGCCCCTGGGTGGCAGATGGCAGGGGGTGGGGGCGGCTGAGGCTGCAACTTCTGGATCATTTGCCTCATGCTGGGTGGTCAGCCACGCTGGGGGCCACGGAGTCATTAGGACCTTAATGACCGGCCTGATGGCCCTTAGTCCGCACTCAGCTGGGGGCAAACGTGCCCCAGGCTCCCCGGAGCAAAGCCGTGGTTTCCACATTAGTACAGGGGCTGGCGTGGGTGGAAGTGGTGCTCTTCCTGCCCGGGCCCCCGACCCTGAGCCACCCTCGGGGCCCCTGTATGGTCTGGGCCATGGGAGTGGGACGTAGAGGACACCTCTCTGCTCACAGCCCTGTCCCAACCCCACCCCACCCCAGCTCCCCAGGGTGCTGCAGGGAGGGCTGAGCTTGGGGGCCAGCAGCCAGGAGACCCTCAGGCTGACCCTGTCTCTCAGCTTCCGTGTTGCCCCAGGACTCCGTGACCCGGTGTAGCTGAGGCCACCATGTGCCCTTGGGGCTCCCACCCTCCTCCTGGGGCGCCTGCTCATCACCCCGTGTTGACCCCTTCAAGCATCCCGCTCAGTGGTCGTGGGGTACCCCCAGTCCCCTAGACAGGCATGGAGGGGAGTCCTGGCCCCGACTCTGCCTCTAACCCTCTTTGGGAGGCAGAGCCTTGGGGCCCCTCACCTCAGAGGAAGGACTGAGCCCCGCCTTCCAGGGGCCACAGTGTCCCAGGGCCACACCACCACCAGGGCCACCTGGGACGGATGAGGGGGAGCCCAGTGGGGGGGGGGAGCCTGGAGTCGGCATGGTTACGGGGAGGTGAGGCTGGCCACCAGCTGGTCCCCTGGGTCTGTATGGGGCCCCAGCCGTCAGGAACGGCCCCAGGGAGGACCTCGCAGGGCTGGGCAGTCAGGTGCGTGAGGCTGAGCTGGGGGAAGACCCCCAGGGTGGGCTGGGGAGGGAGCTTTGCCCAGCAGGGCTTGAAGGAGGGGTAGTTCACTGGCTTCCTGAGCGCCTGGGCCCTGCAGTGTTTGGGGGTGGCTGGGGTGTGGGCTGGCATCTCCCCACCCTGCAGGCAGGTAGGAGCCAGGCACTCAGGCCACAAAAGGGCACAGGGGCCCTGGACTGAGGGCCACATCCGGCCCCCCCATGAGCTTGGAGGCACCTGACAGAGCCCAGAACCCAGCTCCCTGCCCACCTTGCTGGGGAGACTGAGGTCCAGAGAGGTCACCTGGGAACCAGCTCACATGTCGGGGGACATCCCAGGTCCTGCTCTAGGTGGGGTGGGGTGCAGGGATCAGAGGCTGCCACAGCCCCCATGCTCTCACAGATCCGTCCCTGGGGACCCTGTCCTCCTCCATGTGGACTTGGAGGCCACCCCACACATCACATCATGAGCCCTGCGCCCGTAGGGCCCCACAGGCAGGGCCCTGGCTCCAAGCTGCCATGGAGATGGGCAGCTCAGCCAGGACCCCTAGCTCAGGGCTCAGGCTGGCGGTTGCCCGGGTGGGCAGGGTCCGCAGGCCTTTCGGGAGGCCGCCGGGCAAGGCTGGGAGGGCGCGGGGCTGGGGCCGGTGGAAGTGTAAACATGGACAGCAAACGGACACGGGCCTCTTTCCTTTATTAAGACCATGAGTGGGCAGCGCACAGCGTTGAGGGCTGCAGGGAGCAAGGACGCTGCAGTGGGAGCTGAGAAGCGCAGTGGGAGCCTCTGCTCAGGGGGCTCCCGGCCAGCACTGGGGTGCTGTGGCCCAGCCCCTCCCGTGGGTGGGGGCTGGGGAGGCCCAGAGGCCAGCCCACGGGGTCTCCTGGGCCTTAACGGAGGGCGTCCAGCGCGTGGGTGAGGACCTGCAGCTCGTCCTGGATGCCCTCCAGGGAGCGCCGAATCGCCTGGGGACTGTCCAGCACGTCGATGGCCAGCGTGTACGGGTCAAACTTCACGGAGAAGGGACGCTGGATGCGGGAAGCGTAGCTCCTGGGGACGGGCCGGCAAGGACGCTGTTACTCGGGGGGACTTGGGAGACAGGGAGCAGGGTCTGCAGCCCCTCGGACACCCATCCCTCCCCGCTCCTCCCCAAGGCCCAACTCAGCCAGACCGCCTCCTCCAGGAAGCCTTCCCAGACCACCTGGAGCCTGCCCACCTCAGCTTGTCTTTGGCGTCACTGAAACTCTCGGACACGAAGTAGACGGACTGGTAGGTCTGGTCCTGGTACGGCTGCAGGGCCGCGGCGTCCGGGTCAAAGGGCCGGATCTCGGGCTCCTCCGACAGGGAGTGCTGGTGGGAGGTCACAGGTCGCCAGGCCCGGCACTCCAGGGCCTCCCCTCTGGGTGGGCCCTCATGCCCTCCGCGCCCCCGTGGCAGGATGGGGCGGAGACAAACTCCTGGCCCTTCCCGGGGGCCACATCCAGGCGTCCAGGTGGAGCTGCCCTCCCCGTAAGGACCCGACACCGCCTGTTCCCCGGGGGCGGCCGTGGCCTGGGGCTCACCAGGAGCTCCCCGTAGGAGGACAGCAGCCCGGCGCCGTAGGCCTTCACCTCTCCATTCTGCTTGCAGAGCCCGAATTCCACCGTGAACCAGTACAGCTGCGGGAGATGCGGCTGAGGGACAGCAGCCCCGGGCCCCGCGGGACGCCTCCCACCCGGGCAGAGCAGCCGGGCTCAGGGGCCGTCACAGCAGCAGGTCGGACCCCCTGGACGGGAGGCGAGACCTCCACCCAGACGCGAGGGCCCGCCCGCCTGCCCCCCACGGGCCTGGAAGTGGGGGGACCCACTGTGGACAGCTTCTCGATTTCCTCGTCGGAGGCGCCCAGGGACGCGAGGCCGATGTCCTGTGGAGGGAGGAGGAGGCTGGCGGAGGGGCTGCGTGCGCCACCCGGGCCCCGGGAGGCCCTGGACTCTGGTCCAGCAGGGGCCCCTGGCGGCTCCCGCAAGGTCCTGGGGGGCCAGCAGGTGGCAGGAAGCCGCCCCAGCCGGACCCCTGGGTTCCAGGACCCAGGCTGGTTCCCACCCTTGTTCACTTTTGTAAGGTGGTCTTCCCAGCGCGTATGGATCCGAGCTCACCCGCCTGTCTCTTGGGCTCAGCCACGGTGCCAGGGTGGAGCAAGGCTCCGGTGCACCCCCAGCCCCAGGCCTGGGCCCGAAACCCCACCCGACCCCAGCCCCTGGCCTGAGGCCCGGAAGACACACTTGGGAGAACTGGGCGAAGGTCCGGTCGGCCAGCATGGGCACGTGTCCCAGCAGCTCGTGGCAGCAGTCCCTGGGAGGGGGCAGGAGAGGGGAGGCTGGGGAGCGGGCCCTGCCCGCCCTCCGCCCCCTCGCGCCCAGGCCAGCTCGGCCCCGGGCCCCCCCACCCCGGGGCGCACACTCACGGCTCGGGGGAGTGCATGGGCGAGGACGCGTGCCGGATGTACTGCGTGCACTGGAACACGCGGAAGGCCAGGCTGGCCAGGAAGTCCCTGGCGGACAGCAGGCCAGCCACGGGCCGCAGCTGGAAGCCCGTCCGCTCTGGAAGGACCGCGCGGGCGTCAGAGCCTCGGGAGGGCGGGGGCTGAGGGCGCAGTGCCCAGGCCCTGCCCCGTCCCTTCAGGCCCCCCGGTCCCAGGCAGCCGCACCCTTCAGGAAGCGGGAGACGTCCTCCAGCTGGGGGATGCGGTCCTCCCGGTACCCGCTGAAGCGCTCCAGCAGCGCAAAGGCCTCCAGGTGCTCCCGGCAGGCGTGGGTGGCGTACAGCCCCTTCAGGGTGGTGTACACCTCCTTCCTGCGGCCGCGGGCGACAGCGGTGCTCAGGCCACCGGACCCCACGCAGCAGCCCCTGCCTGGGGCCCTTGCCTCGGGCCCTGAAGCCGGGCACCACGGGGGGACCCTCGCCCACGGTTTGGGGATTCCAGGGCACGGAGTTGGGGGTGGTGGGCCGCCCTCCTCACCCTGCAGGGCCCACCCCGGCCGCCCCTCCCTTCAGGCCGATGTTGGGAGCCCCGGGAAGTCCCTCCCCCCTGGCCTTAGTCTGTCCCTCGGGAAGCCACTCCCTGGAGCGCAGGACCAGGGGGCTGTGCCCAGGCCCTGGGCGTCCCGGATGTTGGCACAGGTCTCACCAGGTGGCAGTCTCCTCCGCCGTGTACTCCACTCGGGGAATGGGGTCACCGCTGTGGGGGGATTGGCAGTCACTAGGGCCCCGTGGGGACGGCATGCAGGTGTGGTCAGGGAGGTCTGCTAGCGGTGCAGCCTCTGCCAGTGGCTCAGCTGCTCTGGGCCTCTGAACACTTGGCTGTGACTAGGGGCCCCAAGTCACAGGGTGACAGCAGGGACGGTGAAGGTGGTGGTGACAAAGGCATGTGGCCCCCACCCCCCCGCACCGGGCTTGGCCGGCTGGGGCCCGGGGTCTGGCCCTGGGGCCGGGGGGCGTCCTCACTGCTTGTGCTGGAAGGCTATCTCCGCGATCAGCCTCCGGCGCTGGCGGTACTCAGGGTCCGAGAAGCCCTGTGGCAGAGGGGACGCAGCTCAGGCAGCTGCCTGTCCCCACCCCGCCCGCCCAGGTGTGACTGTGACTGGGCGTTGCACCTGCGGGGCACCGGATGCCCCTCCTAGGGTCGGCCAGGGTCATGCCCACTGCCTGACCCTCAGGGCAGGGGATCCCCATTGCCTGGGGGGCACCAGCTCACCGGGTGATCCATGTCCAGGTCGGGGTCAAACTTGGTGACCAGGTGGTGACATTTGTCCAGCTCAGAGACTTTCCTTGGAAACCAGAGAGCTGCACAGAGGGTGGGCCCCGGTGAGTATCCGGCTATGGGGAGAGTGCAGCCCACCCTAGAAGCAGCCTTCTTTGGACAGCCTGGTGGGAGGTGGCCCGGGACGGTGACAGCCCAAGGTCCCCAGGCCCGTGGGACACAGAGGTGAGGGTTGGGAGGGCAGAGCCAGCCGGGAGGGAGTCCCCAGCCCAAGCCATGCCCCCTGGCCCGTTCGGGGCTGTCAGGGCTCCCCTTCGGGACCCCTGCCCCTTCCCCAGGGCTTCTGCGCCTTCAGGACAGCCGCTGGCCCACCTTTGCTCTCCCCGGCACCGCGCACGTCCTCCGCCACCCGGCGCAGGGAGCTGAGCAGGGCAGTCAGGTCGGCACTGGGCACCTCGCAGCGCACGAAGTACTCCAGAGGGGCCCCCGCCCGCGGCCTCTGGGCCGGCCGGGTCTCCAGATGCAGGATCTGCGCCTCGAAAGTCTCACGGGGAGAAGCGGAGAGATGGAGATGGAGAAGGAAGCGCCCAGGGGTCCGCGCGCCCTCCCTGGACACCCGCACCGCTGTCTGGACTCAGGTCAGCGCCCCGGCCCGGGGAAGGTTTGTGGCTGGGAAGTGGGGCTCTGCACATGCGACCACAGCGGCCGCCTGGGTCCCATGGCCCCACCCAGGGTGGGGAGGCCGCGTCCCCCGGTGGCCACCTCAGGAGGCCCAGGCCGCCACTCAGGTGGCCGAGCCCCGGGCACGGGCAGGGAGGCTGGGCCCCACCACCTCAGCACCGGGTGCCGAGTCTCAGACCCCGGGCCACGCGGCCGGTGCAGGGACTTGGGAGGAAGCTGTCCGGCTGCAGCGGTGCCCAGGCCAGTCTCCTGCCCAGAGGCCTGGTGTGTCCGTGGTGCTCAGTGGCCACCGGGGACCCGGGGACCCAGGGACCGGACCCTGACCCCATCGGCCCTGCGGGGTCACACCCACTCTCCCACCCACAGGTCTGGGTGGCCTCAGCAGTGGGGTCCTGCCCACCCGGGGATGTCCTAAGGGCTGTGGGGACCCCCAGGGTTCCTAGGACCCTCTCCTTGCGTGGCCCTCAGTGGCCGGGGCAGTGGCCTGAGGCCCCCCATGCCAGCCCCAGGTGCCCTCACCTCAAACACCTTCAGGGCTCGCGAGAGCGGGGTGGGCTTGGCCCCCCGCAGGGTGAAGAGCAGGTTCAGCAGGGCCTTCCCGTCCGGCTGCAGGCTGGTGCCGGCCCCCAGGGGCTCCCCGGGCTCCGCGGCCGCCGCCGCTTTCTCCCGCTCCTTACGCGCGTCCTCGATGAGACTCTGCCTGCGCCCGATGAAGCGCGGGGACTGCGGGGACAGGGCAGCCCAGCTCTCCCAGCCCGGTGTCACAGAGCACCTACTGTGCGCTCCGGGGACCCCTGGGCCCCGCAGACGCTCAGCCTGGGCCTGCGGGCTCCATGGGGGGCGGGGACACCAAGTGCTGGGCCGTCTGTCCCCAGGCCTGGCCCTAACTGAATTAGGTGGCAGAAAGTGGTGACTCAGAAGCTGCATCTGCTGCCCCGCGGCCCCCAGAGGGTCTGCAGGAGAGCCCGGGTCGGGGCACAGCGAGCCTGGTGTCCCCTCCACCCCAGAGCAGCTGCCCCTCACCCAGCCTCTCCCAGGGTCCCCCACACAGGGACGCCGGCCACACGGCCCCTCCACAGGGCACAGGGCCTGTCCCTGGGACGGCCAGCCCGGGCCAGCGCGTCCGACCCCACCGTTCTCAGACCCCCGAGGTCTGGAGGGAGGAGGAGCCGCAGGTGGGCTGGCCCCCTGGAGCTGTTCTGCTGCCTCTGGTGTGGAACCGGCTGGGGGCTGGGGAGCCCGTCTCTGAATCACCCCTGGACCTCAGGGTCAAGAGCCAGGGTCCTGGGCCCCCACGAAGGGCTCCGCCCTTGACTCCTGCACCCCAGGAAGGTGCCCAGCAGTTACATCCCTGGGACTCACACCACATGTGCATTCAAGGCCTCACAGAAACAGCCCATTGCAAAGACGCCCGAAGCTGAGAATCCCGGGGTCCCCGAGGATGGACTGCAGACCCTCTTTCGGGCCCAGACGCACCCCCTTCACCACCCAGCCTCACCGAGGGGCCTGCTGGGGGGGCCGGCTCAGCACGACACCCCCTGAACTCTGGGCCCCCAAGTGCAATGATTCGGGGGCCTCCCAGGTGGTCAGGACGCAGGGGCTGGGGGGCTGGCGAGGGTGGGTGGGGTCTCACCATGATGGCCTGGGCCTGCTTGGGGTCCAGCTCCGACACGGCCCTGCGGAAGCCCTTGGCCTGCGGGGCGGAGGCGCCGGGCGTGGGCATCGTGCTGCGCGGTCCGGCCGGGCTGGTGGGCAGCCCTCAGCCGGGCAGCCTCTTATAGGCCGAGCTGACGTCAGGGCCCCCCGGGTCCCCCACCTCCCACGTCCCTCCTCTGCCCGCCGCCGCCGCCGGAGGAAGGCGGGGTGGGCTCAGAGCAGAGACGGAGAAAGGGCTCTCTGTCCCATTAAATCTAATTGCCGTCACTGTCACCCAACCCAGGCAGGGGCGGCCTGGCCACGCTCTGAGTCACCCCAGCCCCGGGGCTGGGGACGGCGGGGGTCCCCCGGCCCCACCCGGCGGGGTGGCTGGAGGGGTCGCAGGGAAAGGTCGCAGGGAGGCTGTGCTGCCCAGACCCCGAAGCTGCAGCAGCAGCAGCCCCGACTCCCACCTTCATGTCGGGAGGTCGTCTGCTCTCCTCACGGTCCCTCCTCCACCCGGCTTCCCAGCGGGACCCCCCAGCGTGCCTGTGCCTGGACCCCCGGCTTCCAGCAGCACCTGGAATGTTCCAGAAGGGCCCGTCCTTCCAGCCTGGAGGAAGCGGCTGCGCTTGGGGACAGGGAAGCTCCTACCAGCCGAGGGTCTATGTGACCCTTTCCCGGGGGGCCGCCCACCACGCAGACGTTCGCTCCCACCCACTCTTGGCCACCTCCAGCCCCCAGCGCCCCCCGAGACCCTCCGACCTCTCCTTAGGCTGGGGTACCTGCAGCCCCGGGCCCTTGGGGAAAGATGAGCCCTCCTGGGAAAGCCGTCTGGGAAGGGGCCCTGGCGTTGTGGGGTCGGGCACGGGTGGGGTGGAGAGGGAGGGCGTCTCCCTTCCGGAGCGGGGGGCCTGCCGGGGGGGCCCCTGGCCATGGGCTTCCTGCACCTGGCAGTCCAGGGGACACGGTGGACCCGGCGGGACCGCAGGTCCACCCCGGGCTGGCCACCCTGTCGCCTCAGGCCACCTCCCGGCACCTCTCGGCACCCAGGAACCACCCACCCTTGGTCACAGCCCCTCCTCTCCCAGACCTTAGCCAGTGTTGTGACCACAGGTCTCCCTTTCTCCACAGCCCTCCGTAGCTCCCACCTCCCTGAGCGCTCACTCCACGTGAGGGACACACCACCCACCCCCTGCCTCCCCCACCAGCCCCTGCTGGCCTCCCCTGGCCACCCCGCCTCCTCTCCCAGGCGGGCCTGGACTCCCTGATACCACCCCTTTCCCGCTTTCCTCCTGGGGAGCCCCTACGCCTCCCTCAAAGCCCAGCTCAGCCCCCACCCGCCCTGCAGCGCCTGCTCTTTCTCGCCCCGATGTTAACGGCGCCCACCTGCCCAGCTCTGCCCTCTGCAGGCTCCCTGAGGGCCGAAACCCCCAGCGCGGCTCACCGACACCTCCCAGCACCTGCCGTAGGCCCTGGGACCCCCGAGACCAGGGGCCGGGGGGTCCGCCTCCAGGCCCGGAGGAGGCTTCCACAGGCACGTGTGCCCCGAACTCACTGCGGGCCCCCAGCACTGAGGGTGGGGGGGAGCTAGCAGGGTGGTCAGAGGGGATCCTCTGCCCCAGGCTGCAGCCCCCCCAGGGGACCCCCTGGCAGCCGGCCTCCGGGCCTGCAGAAGCTCTGCACCGGCCCCCTAGGGGCGCCTGCCGGGGACCCTTCAAGGTGGGGTTCCAGCCTCACCCCTTCGCTCAAAGCAGGTGGAGGGTGGGGGCTTAGCTGGTCTGTGAAATGCGGAGGGAGGAGGGCAGCCTCTACGGTGTGGATTTAACCTTTCAGTAAATGTCTTCTGCTGACACAAACGCGGTTCCTTAATTCCTTTTCTACAGGAGCGGAGCCGGGGGGCTGAGCTTCCTCACTTCCTCCCTGGGGCCCAGTGACGGCCGTGCCCGCCCGGGGTGAGCACGGTCCCCTGGGCCTGCGGCTTCGCCACACAGACGCCGGGTTTCCTCGGCCACGGCCCCCCGTGTCCATGCTCCTGGGTGGCCCTCCAGCCCCTCCTCCACCCCAGACAGTGGGGTCCCCTGTTCCACCCGCCAGCCTCCTCTCCTGGGTCACCACCCTCGTCTCCCCTGTCCCACCCGGGGTCCCTCCGTCCCAGGCCCCCCCCAGAGGGTGAGCTGCCTCTTTGTCTCCAGGGGTGACGTCGGGTGGCCCATCCTGAGGCTGGGGAGGCTGAAAGGGGCGGTCGCACTGGCTCCTGCAGCCAGAGTCCCCAGCTCTGAGCTGTCACTCTTTCCGAGGCCTGGGGGTGTCTGTGCCCAGGGGCTGGTCAACCGCACAGAATCTGCTGCCAGCAGCCCTGGGGAACAGAAGCCCCCAAAGGCAGGGCCAGGCTGGGAGGGGTTCTTTGCAGAAAGAGGGAGGGGTGGGGTTGAGGGGGGTGGGGGGTGGTAGGCTTTGCAGGGGGGCTGGGAGGGACCTGGCACAGAGGTGCGACCACAGGCCACGTGCATGGCCACGGCTCCCACCGCCCGTCCTGCGATGCCTCACCCCCTGCGTCCCCCACCGCACACTGGGCGGTTCCTGCTCCTGCCATGAGACCTGCGTGCCCCCCTCAGCAGCCTCTTTCCCAGGGGCCTCCAGGGACTTAATGGCCCATAATGACAGTGGTGCTGCTGCTGGCGTGGGGCGCCTGGTGTGGGTGGGGCGGGGCGGGCAGCACTCAGCCGGCTGCTTCGTGGCCCCAGGCCACCTTCCCTGGCCTGGGAGCGGCTCCCCAAAGATGCAGATCCTGACCCCACGGGCTGGGCCCCGAGACAGCTGCGGGGGGTGTGGAGGGGGCCCAGTTCTGGGGTCCCCATCCAGGGCTCCCGTGAGAATCCCAGTCGCAGGTGGCTTCCCGGGTGTGAGTGGGGAAGGTCTTGGTCACTGCGGGTGTCATTTGTGTCTTAGGAAGACCCCCCCTCCACACACACACAGAGCCCCACCGACGAGGCCCACCCCACTCCTGTCCTCACAGCCCCAGGGCCCGCCACCCGGGGTCGGGGCCCAGCGCCCCCACCCGCAGGGAAAGGGCCTGCCCGACAGGGATACGTGGCTCTGGGGACATGGCATTCATGGCGCCACTCGGCCCTACGGCTCCCAGGGCTGCTAGGACTGTGAGGTGCCCCCTCCCCCTCATGAGGCTGCTACTCAGGCCCCCCAGAAAGCCCAGAGCCGGGGGATCAGAGACAGAGGCCTCACCTGGGCCTCCGACCTGCAGCCTGGCCCAGCCTGGGGGCCCCTGTGCCTGGGGGTGGCAGAGGAGGGGCCCACATCCCTGCACGGGGGGAGAAGCCCATGACTCCCCAACACGTGGCCCATCACAGCTGAAATGTCAGCGCAATTAGCCCCAGATGGAGCCCAGCGGCCGGCAGGAAGGCAGGAGCCGCAGACGCGGTGCCTGGGGCGCAGGGGTAATTGGGTGCCCCCAGTCAGACCTGCGGCTGAGTGAGCCTGGCGCCGTGCACCCCCCACAAGGGCCTCCCTGCTGCCTTCACCTGAGCAACCCTGCCAGGCCCTCAGGGGGCGGCACCCTCCTCCTCCAGGCAGTCCTCCGTGTTGTGTGAACTGTCACACATGTGTGTGTATGTGTGTATGTGTGTGTAGGTGTGTGCACATGAGAGCATGGGTGCCTGTGGACATGCATTAGGTGTGTGATCACAGGTGTGGGTACACATGAGCACGTGAACATGTGTGTGCTGTGAATGCATGTAGCATGTGGGTCTGTACACATGTGTGTACACATGTGTGAATATGTTTGAGCCTTGTGTGTGTGCCTGTACGTGTGCACATGTGTGTGCATCTCACGTGTGCTTCTGTGGTTGGCAACAACAGGAGCTTAGAAGGCCCGAAGGACCCTGGGAGGTGACATGCAGGGTGTCCCTGGACCCCTGTTTCTCCAGACCCCCACACAACGTCAGGCTGAAGCCGTGGGCCCCTGCCAGGTGCTTCCGGCCCTGGAGTCCCTCCGAGACCCCCCTGGCCCCAGCGCAGTGACCCAGCGTCCCCGCTGCCCTGCGCCCCTCCTGCTCTCCGTGTCTGGCACATTAGCCGGGAGGGACGCAGCGAGTGACATTCAGTTCCCATTAGTCACGCAGACGAGGCAGCTGTGTTCTGACAGCCACCAGCTCTAATTGCGAGGCCAGTGCCCAGGGCCGGGCCCGTCCCCTGCCCCCTGGCCCTCCTCGGGGGCTCCCTCCCCGTCTTGCAGCTTCCTGTCCCCACCTGTCCCCTCCCCGCCGGACTGCCTGGCTCTGGGCGGCAGCAGCGAGGCATAGTGGCCGGAACACGGGAGGGACGGCCTTGCTCCATTTAGTGGGCCAGACCGCGCCCCCCGAAACCCTGGGTGGCTGGGTGGGCTCCCGAGGCCCGGGCTGCCCTTCCCCTGTGGCTGCAGCACCTCCCTGGCCCCGGGCCCATGGGCCGGGCCCTCCCCACGGCACCAGCACGCCTGCTGGGGGCTTCTGGGGCTGCCTGCCACCCCCACCCCGCACCCTGGCTCCTGGTCTGGACCCAGGAGCGTGTCCCTTGCTCAGCCCCTTCCCCCGGCCCCCCTGCTGCCCACACGGGTCCCGGGAGCCTGCACGACACCCCCTTTCCACCGCAGCTCTAATCCTCCGCCCAGGTGGCTGGCACATCACGCCAGGTGCCTGGAGCTAATCCGGGCTCGGGGGAGGCCCTGCCCCCAGCTGACATTTCCAGGGCCGCCGCGCTCCCTGTGACATTTAGACAGGGCTCATCCGTGATTACCTGTGTTTGGTGACTCCGGGCACAGGATGAGCTCAGCGGCCCCGGCTGGCCCACCCCAACGGCTCTTGTTTGAACTCAGTAACTGACCCTGGCAGGGCCGCAGACCCACCGGGCCAGCCGGGAGCGCAGCCTGGGCTTTCCTGAGGAGGCTGGATGGCCCCCGCCTTCCACATCAGGGACCCCCCAAAGCCAAGGCCTCGGATCCTTCCTACCACGGGCCCCCAGGCCGGGCGGGTCCACCCCCATGCTGCCCCCGCGCTGCCCCCACAAGCGTGCGAATGAAAGGAGGCCCTCTGAGGATGACAGGGTCCCACCCCTGGCCGGGGAGACCCACGAAGGGTCCCCACAGTGCAGGTCAGAGCCGCCAAGACCGTCCGGGGCAGCGTCCTCAACCAGCAGCAGCGGCCCCAGCAGGCCCTGCCCCGTGCCGTCCCCGCCTTGGGCTGGGGGCGGGAGGAATGGACAGGGGTGCGGGTGCTCCTCCTGCACTCCGAGGTTCCCAGGACAAGGTCCCAAATTCTTGCAAGTTCCTCCAATTTCCGAACCTGGAGGCTCTGCAGGGGCCCTGGGCCTTCTTTCTCTCCATCCTGCCAGCAGCCTCAGGGAAACTGAGGCTGGGGGAGGCAACCTCACCTCCCAAGAGCTGGGAAAAACCAGGGTCTCTTCACCCCATCTAGTCAAGCAGGGAGCGGGCATGGAGACGGGGCAGCGAGTGTGCAGATGGCTGGGGTCGGTAGGTGGGGGGCCCGCTGACCCCCCTCCACTGCCCCCTCTCCCTCCTCAGCTCTGAGGCCGGGTGGAGCCCGTGACCCCCACGGCTTCCCCTCACTGACCTCCAGGTGGACCTGCCGGGCTCGGGAGCCAAGGGCAGGGAACCCGGGGAGCAGGGCACCTCCTGAGGTGCCCTGGGGGGACCTGGAGAGGGTCAAGCACTGCGGGGGGTTCAGGCACCCCCCCACTCTCACCTCCCAACCCCTCTCTGTCTACACTCGCAGCTGCTACACCTTCCCGGGGGCTTTACTCAGTGAAGCCGGGCCCCTCCCCATGGCTCAAGGGTCTTCGTGGCGCCCGGCCCCCAGCACCTGCACAGCGGGCAGCTCCAAACGAACCCGGCGGAGGGGGATGCGCAGGGGACTCCTGGGCTCAAGGTCCAAGACGGGGTGCGGGGCTCCCCTCACCTGCGTGCGAGCAGTGCTGGCCTGTGGGCTGCACCCCGGGTTCCGCGAGCAGGTCCTGAGGCCCCACCATCCTCCATCCCACCCGCTCTTCACAGTACTGGGGTTTTTAAAAAATAGTTCTTTCTTTTTTTAAAGATTTTATTTATTGTTTCTAGGGAGGGGAAGGGAGAGAGATAGAGAGGGAGAGAAGCGTCCACGTGTGGTTGCCTTTGGCCCTCGGGGCTCCACATCCACTGATTTCCGTGAGGCGCACGGGCCACTCTGATGTCTCAGCAGGGACGCGCCACCCCCCGGAGGCAGCGGAGGGACAAAGGGTGGGGGTCGTACAGGCGAGGGCCAGACACGCACGTAGCCGCCTGCTGGGGTCGGGAGCCGCATCCGTCACCATCCCGGCTGTGCAGGCTGCATGGCCGGGCGCTCGCCCCGCGCTGATTGCAGCCGACCTGCCCCCGGCTGTCCTGCGTCCCCCTAATTCAATCCGGCTTGAGAGGCGCAGGAAGCACCAGCCGCGGTGACTCCTTATCTGGCCTCCATCCTGTCGCTGGGCCCCGCTCACGCACGCGGGAGAGAAATGGCAGGAACACGGAAGCCTGGACCCCCATCTGGCTGGCAGGGGGTGGGGGCAGGGGCCGGGCCGGCAGAGCCGTGTGCTCAGGGGCTGGGGTTCAGGGGGGAGAGGCACCAAGGAAGGACCTGGTGGTCCGTCAGACTCACCAGTCACAGTTCTGGACGGGAGCCAGGGCCCCGGGGGACACAGCAGGAGGGGAACGTCATTGTCCCCAAGTCCCTGTGTGCTGTTGACATTTTCGCCTGGTACACAGCAGCCTTCTGCAGCCAGGTGGCCGGAGATATTTGCAGCTTGATATCTTTTATGAAAAAAACCCCGTGTTGCCCTGGCTGGGGACGCTCGGTGGACTGAGCACCGACCTGCAAACTAAAGGGTCTCCGGTTCGATCCCCAGTCAGGGCACCTGCCTGGGTTGTGGGCTGGACCCCCGGCTGGGGGCGTACAAGATGTTTCTCTCCTTCTGTTCCTCCCTCCCCTCTCTCTAAAAATAAATAAATACTCTTTTTAAAAAAAGAAAAAGAAGCACATTTGTTGGCTTTTTAAAAATTTTTTATTCACTATTTTTTAGAGAAGGGCAGAGAGGGAGGAAGAAAGGGAACATCCATGTGTGGTTGCCTTTCACCTGCCTCCAGCTGGGGGCCTGGCTGGAGACCTGGCTTGCAACCTGGTTATGTGCCCTGGCTGGGAATCGAACCAGCGACCTTTGGGTTCTCAGGATAGCGCCTTATCGACTGTGCCACCAGCCAGGGCTAAAACCACAGTTTTAACTAAAGAGAAAACACACACACACACACACACATTAAATTAATTCTTCTTTATAAAATTAATGCACGTTCATTAAAAAAACTAAAACAGCAGAAACCCCCAAAGAGAATGGAAGCTACCCCTCTTGTCTCTAAAATAACCACATGCGCAAAGACCGCTGGGAAGGAGCCCAGGTAAGCCGGGTGCCCCAAACAGGTGACCCACACCGGACAGGAGCATATGTGACTGGGGAGGAAGCCCCCTCCAGGGGTGAGGGGCCCAGCCTGTGAGGCGGCTGTGACGGAGGACATGTTTGGGTCCGTGACAGTCCCGTGCTTCTTAGCATGTAAGGCGGGAGGCAAACAGGGCCCCAGCAAGGGGCCGGCTGGGGGTAGCGGCCTGATCTCCGTGAGCCAGGACGGCAGATCCGTGAACAACCCCTCCATGGAGGGCCCCATGGTGGGTGCGGCGTGGTGTCTCGGGGTGGGTGGGCCTGCACCCGGAGGACCGTCCCCTCCAGGTTGGCACCCAGCCCTGCCGCCCAACCCCAGCAACAAGGGCACCCGGCCTGGGCCGAGGCTCCTACCACGCAGCCCCCCACTCCCCACCCAAAGGAGGCTGTTTTTGGTTTTGGTCTCAGGGGGGAGAACACAGGGGCTGTGAGCCCCTGCCCACCCCCAGGGGAGACCCCTGTGGGGCTGGCGGTCCCCTGCCCAGGAGGCCTGGGTCACCCCCACTGACGGCAGCTATGTCCCCAGCTACCTCTGGATTGGGACCCCTCCCTGATGGAATAGGAAATGAACCCCTGCTCACAGAGGGCAGTGAAAGGGATGTCCTGCCAGCCCTCCAGCATCTGGGCCAGTTCTTCAGGGGAGCAGCCTCTGGGACGACACCCCACAAGGCCAAGATCCGGGGGCCTCAGGGTCAGACAAGGCGTGCATGCGGCCGAGGGCCGGTTGGCAGTCCCCTCCCGCTTTCCTCTTCCCTCCCGTCAGGGACCCCGGGCCTCCCGCTCCTGGGGGTGACGCTGGTCTGCCCTGCCCTCTGAGGACAAGCTGGGTCCTGGGCTCGATGTGGCCTCCCCGCAGAGGGGAGAGGCGGGAGGTGGGCTCAGCCAGGCATGGATGGGGACCCCAGTGCCACGGGGGAGGAGGCCTGCTTGGCCATCCCTGATGAGCCTCAGTGTCCCCACACAGACAGGACCCTCACGCCAGCCTGGGAGCTGTCGGGGTGATGGGAAGGGACAGCGGTGACCATGGAGGGCTGCTCCAGCGCCTGGCGTCCCTGTCCTGGCGGGCGGCCGCGGTGGGCACAGCGTGCTCCAGGCTGCACGTCCCTCAGGCCCCTCAGTGCCCTCTGCTCCTCTGCTCTCCAGCCTGGTGGCCCTGGTTTCCGTCATCTGGCAGGTGACACCCTCCCCTCCACCAGGAATGGACAGGCGCAGGGAGTGGGGGACAGAGGAAGGACAGCTGGGGTGACTCAGTGAAAGGGGGGGTGAGGGCGGGAGAGCCTGCGGAGGCGGCAGGCTGGGGAGGGGCTCCGGCAGGCCAGCCCTGGAGGGGGGCCGGGGCGACAGGCCCGGGGTCGGGGGACAGGGCAGGGCTGGGCGCCTGGCCCGGAGGCTCTGCTTCCCTGACCACTTGGCGCAGGAAGAGCCCCGAGCGGCACAGCTGCCCCTTGTGGGTGTGTGTACCTGCCTGCTAAGTGTGCCTACACGCATGCCTGTGTGCCCATGTGTGCGCACACGTGTGCCCGTGGGAGCGTACACCTGTGTGCATGTGTGTTGTGTGAGCATGTGCACACGCATGTGTGCTTTACCGACGACTGTGTTCATGTATGTTCATGCATGTGGAACATGACAGTGACTGCAGCCTGCCCGAGGGAGGGGGAGGGGCAGCAAGGGTGGGAGATTGGGGTCCTGGTCCCAGTGGCCCAGCCGGATCTGGGGTCCACAGTGTCATTGTTACCAGGGTCTCCACCGTCACCAGAAGCCCCCGGCGGGGGTGGGGAGGGGCCAGAGACCCACCTGTGACCGGGGCTGCATGGCCGTCCTCTCCCACCACAAGGCTCTCCCTCGGGTGGCGGGGTGTCTGGTGGGGGTGCATGCTGGGGTGGCGTGTTTCTGGGGGTTGTGGAAGTGGGTGGGGACAGGGGTAGGTGGTGCTGGTCCTCCCGGTCCCACGCTTCCTGGCCTCTGCCGGCCCCGGCACTTGGTCACACACGGGCCCCAGTGTCCGCCCAGCTCCTTCCTCGCACTCTACGGTTGGCGCCCACGTGCCCATCAGCGGCTTCCCCTCCCTCCCCACCTGCCGCCTGAGGTGGTCAGCCCCCGCCCCATCCTGGGAGGGGTCCGGCAGGTGGCTGGGGGGGGTCCGCAGAGCCGTCCGTGGGAGGTAACTGGTCCTGCTGGAGGGCCCAGGGCCGGCCTGCAATGGGCCGAACTGAGGGGAAACCAGGGGTGCCCGTTGCCCAGACCCCAGGGCTGGAAGCTGGGTCTGCAACCCTCTGGCTCCCCAAACCCTGACGCTGGCGTCAGTGGGTGGCGTTTCCAGGGTGTGTCAGCAGCACCAGCCCCCCAGGAAGAAGTGAGGGACCCAGGAGACCTCTGAGCCAGGAAGCAGGACACACAGTGGCCGGGGGTGGGGGTCCCCTCCCTGCCCCGACATTTGCCCAGCCCACCACGGTTCCCCACAGCCAAGCAGTGGCCCTCGGGGCTCCTGGCCAGAGGCAGGCCCTGGGGGTCACCAGTCCTTAGCGCAGACTCGGGCTCAGAGCTCAGCCTGGAGCAAGGCCACCCCCAGCCCACCGGCTCCGCCGCTTCGCCAGAGGCATTTTGGGAGTGCCAGAGGTGCTGGGGGCTCTGTGCCACTGGCCTCCCCTGGAGGGAGAAAGCAGGGCACAGAGGGGCGTGGGGGGCCAGGGCCTGCAGGCCTGGCTGCCTCTACTGCAGTGGGGGGCTCGCAGGGGCCCCAGGGGGGAGCCCTGCAGCCCGGGAGCGACACGGGGCCCACCTGGCACCAGGCTGGGGCCCTGGCACCTGTGTCTTGCTGCTATGGCCCAGAGGTTTTGGGGTGCAGCCACTCACTCTGGGCAGGAGACTCTGTCTGCAGGGGGTGCTCCTCGGTCCCCTTGTCTCCATCTCACAAATTTAGGGAGGAAGCGGATTCAGGGCTGCAGCCAGGACCCCAGAGTCACCCTGCAGTGGGGGCAGACGGCCACATGGTGGCGCCCTTGCCCCATGTTGGAGCAGGAGTGACCCAGTCCTGGGAGGGGTGCTGGCTTCCCCAGGTGACAGAGGGATGGGAGGGGTCAGGGGTTAAGGGGTGCTGGAGAGGGGTGTTGGGGAGGGGTGAACAGGACCCAGAGGAGGGTCCCCACTAGGCCGCTCTCAGGGAGCCCAGGCTGGCCCCCAACCAGGCCGGGCAGGGTGGCCTGTGACATCGCGGGGCGAGGGGGTGGCACATGTGCCGGTCACCACACCCCACACAGGGAGCCCCACTCGGGCCGCTCCCTCCCCCGCTTTCCCTCAGGACAAAGCCAAGTTCAGGAACAGTGGTGCCCCACCAGCCCCTGTAACTGTTCCGTTCCTGGGGCTCAACTGCACGGTGGCCCATTCTGTCCGCTGAGGCAGCTCAGGTCCTGGGCACTGACTTGGGGGTCCCAGAGGGCTGGCAGGGGGCACTTTCTGGGAGCACCCTGAGGTCTGGGAGGATGGCCTGTCCTCTGGGACCCCCTCAGAGGCTGCTCCCCAGACAGAAGGTGCACTCTGCACCCCAGAGCCGTGGGGAGGCGGGGAGGCGTGGGGATCGCTATGGGGCGGTTCTGATCCTCCGTCCTGCACGCAGAGTTGGATCCGCACGGCTGGGGGTGCGGGTGTCAGGGGCTGACAGCCCTGAGCTCGCCTGTGCCTGTGGGGTCCCTGCCTTGGGGCCCCAGGCTGGCCCAGAGCTGTTTTCACAGGTGTTCCCTGTGCAGGACCATGGCCACACCTGGAGGTAGGACCCGGTCAGTCCAGCCTGACCCGTCTGTCCCAGGCAGGACCGTCACCAGGAGTGGCCACTGCCACCAGCCAAGGCATGGCCTGCAGTGCTGGGGGCAGCCAGTGTCTGCAGGCAGGAGGACACCCCAAATTGCACCTGGAATGAGCCTCAACGACGTGGGCTCCAGACCCCAGACGTTCATGTCCGATGAGACGTACGTTGTGTTTCAGCTCATGTCCATGTGTTCAGTAAACGGGATGAGAGTTTATGAACAGAGAGATGGGAGGAAGAGGAAGAGGAAGAGAGAGACGGACCACGGGTGGGTGGGTGGAAGGATGGAAGGATGGACGGTGGATGGTGGGTGAATCAAGATGGAGAAACTGAAAGGATAGGCTGTCCCTGTCTTCAGAACGCCCTTTAAATCCCCATTCCTGGCATGGCCCTCTCTGCTCCGAGGGACGTGTGGGTCAGTTCTGCCATCGGGGCTCAGCCAGCCTGAACCGAAATGCTTCTTCCCATGTCAACCCAGGGAGTAACCCACATGGCCCCAGCGCCCTGGGGCCCTAGGTCTTCCCAGACCAGCAGCGACGCATTCCTTCCAGGTCCTCAGCTGAGCACCCGCACACCCAGTGGAGGATGACCGGACAGACAGGCGGCTCACAGACAGACAGATGCCCCCACCCGCACCCTGGATCCCCGCAGGGAACCTCAAGACCCCGGAGACTAAAGCGCTGTCTGCCTGTCCATGTCCCTGTCCTACAGGCCCAGCTGAAGGGTCACCCCCTCCAGGACACCCTCTGAAACACAGGGTCTCCCCCCCGTCTCTGCTCCCCATTGGCATTTTTGGGAGCCCCCCCAACACCTGGGCCGAGCTGTTCTCTCAGGTCCGGTTCTGTTCCCACCAGGGACTGGGGTCTGAAAATGCTGTACCTGGGCAGGGGGGAGGCTGAGGCCAGATTCCCCCTCCCCCAGGACCCACATCCTCCTGAAAACCCTGAACCAAGTCCCCCCCGACCCTCCCTTCAGACGGCCCCGCAGAGCTCAGCAGGGCGGAGCGAGGGGGTGAGCCTGCTGCACCCCACAGAGCCTGCAGGTGCGCCCACAAGGCTCCCCTCTCTGGCCGCCGCATGCAGACCCGCACCCACGGGGGGCCCAGCACCCAGCAGCACTGAGGTGAGGGGCCGCAGGGCATCCAGAGATCACCACGGGCCCCATCCCCCACCTCGGGGAGCTTTGCTCCCCAGTTCCTACGTAACCTGCTCGTCCTGTTTGGGCGGGAAGGGCCGCCAGGCGCCCGGGGAGCCCGGGGTGCAGGCATTGGCTGGAGGAGACTGAGGCGTGCAGGCAGCAGCCCGGGCGCGTGCCCACGTGACCCCGGGGCCCGTGGCGTGCACGTGGATGCAAATGCGTGTTCGCAGCGCCCAGGTGCGCGCTGTGCGGGTCCGGGTCGAGGTGCGCGGTCCCCTGCCATTCTCACGCATCATCCCTGATGGGGACCCCGGGCCCGTGGGGCTGCCGCCTGGCTGCCTGAAGTGCCAGGGCCCCACCTGCTCCCACGTCTAGTGCTTCCCTAGGGGACAGGGAAAGACCCAGGGACCCTGGGCCACGCTGTGGTCTCCATGTGGAGCTTCAGGTGCCCCCCGAAGGCAGGGTGCGTCTGGCATCCTTTGAGGACCCATCCCCCGGGGGGTCTAGGAGTCCCAGGAAGTGGGGGGTCTTCTGCAGGGACACAGGCACAGCCTTCGGGCCAAGAGAGCCCTCAGACACCAGCCCGGAGTGGGTGGGACATGGTGCTCAGGCCACACTCAGCGCTGTCTTGTCAGGGTGGCTCCGGGGCCTGCCGTCAGCCTCTCGGTGCCCCTTGGGCCCACGGGGAAGTGGGTGCTCCCTCCTGGTGCCCATGGGCTCCCCTGAGAGAATTGGAGCCCTTTTCCTTCCAGCCGTGGCCGGGGGCTCCAGGAGCCACCCCGGGACTGGCTGGGCGCCTGCGTGAGCGCGGTGGCTCCTGGTGGCCACACTTGCCTGGAAATCTGTCACCCTGACCGCAAAGAGGCCACCTGCCTTTCTGGTTCCGCCGTTTTATAGCAAAATGCAGAGATAAGTCAGCTTTGATTCTGGCTGTTTTATGAGCTTATGTTTTTATTCCCTCTCGTCCGGGGGACAAACGGTTTATGGCTGGGCTCCCCGTCCCTCCGTCAGCGACAGGTGGGGTGACAGGCGGCTGCTCTGATCAGGCCCGGCCCCCATCCCTCCCACCGAGTGGGGTGAGCTTGGACCCCCCAGAAGGCGCCGCCCTCCTCTACCAGGAAGGGTGCGGGTCACGTGGGGGCCCAGCATGGACTCCGCCAAAGCTCTGCCTACCCTGAGGACCCCAGAGACCCCCGAGCTGACAGGCCTCTGACCCGGGCCTGGGGCCCCATGCCTCCCTGGAAGCCTGGGTGGACCGAATGGCTCTGGATCTGCCAGGTGGGGGCCGCAGGCCGTGCCCCATTTCAAAGAGGCCGGAGGAAGCTCTGGGCCCCACCCCTGCCGTCTAGGACATCAAAGGACGCGCTGAGGGTGGCCGGGGCTGGGACAGGCAGAGCCGCCTGGGGCTCCATCTCCCCAGGGAGCGTCTGGGGCCCAAGGCAGACCTCCACTGTGACCCCAGGGCACCCACCTCACCCTGGAGGGCCTTCTCTCAACTGGTGGCATCTGCGGCAAAGGTGGGGTGGTAGGTGGGCCTTGGGGGGCTGGGATAGACCCATGTCACCTCATGCCCACCCAGGCTTGACTGGCAGAGTCCCAGGAGCTCCTGGACACTGGAGTTGGGACCCAGCAGCCCTGACCCACCCCCAGGGCCAGGACAAGGCTCCTCACAGCGGCCCGTAGACCCTGAGGGCAGAGAGTGGCCCATCTTGGGGCCTGGGGAGGGGTTCCGGCAAGCCCGACTGCCCACGAAGGACACCTCCCCAGTCCAGCCCTGGGACCTCTACCAGAATGCAAGGGGAAAGGGACTCTGCAGCCCCCAGAAAGCGGTAGGGTTCAGGGCAGGGCAGACTGGGCCCAGGGCCATGGGGGAGTCCCCGGGTAGGTGTGCCTACAGGTCTCCCCACCTCCACAGGCCAGGGGCAGCGCTGGCCCGGCGGCCTGGCTTTCAGGGCAGGGGATGACGGATGTCCCCTCCAAGTCTGCGTCTGGGCGGAGCTGCCCCTGCCCCAGGCTGCCCTGTCCTTGGTCACGTGATTCAGGAGACACCACCCCCTGCCCCCCACCCCCCACTGCCCCGGCCCCTCAGCCTCCCACTCCTGCCTCCGCCCACAGCCAGGTCTGCGCCTGCAAGCATGGGACCCCTCTCCCCCGAAGCCTATCAGGGCTGGGCCAGTCGTGCCGGTGGCTCTGGGAGGACAGACCTCAGACCAACACGATGGGAAGAGGAATCGGGCCACGGCGTCAGGGGAGACCGAGGTGGACACTGGCCAGGCTTTGCTGGAAGCTTCTAGAGGATTCTCAGGCCACGGGGGTCAGGGTCCACCTGTACAGATGTCTGGGGCCAAGTGACTGGCCTTGGTGTGGGGGACCGTCCATGCAGGGGTCGCGGCGGGGAGGGACCCACTCTGGACACGGTCCACTGACCTGAGGCCTTTCTCACGGTTGCTGTCTGAAGCTGAGCTTCCTGTCCACACAGCCGCTGGCCAGGGCTGGCGCGGTGCGAGGCCGCATCTCCCCACTTTCTGACTCGGCTGTCCCCCAGCGGGTGGCCCGTCCAAGAAAACCAGGTGGGGCGAGATGCAGACCCAGGAGAGCAGGCCGGAGCCCGGGGCCCCGCAGAGGCCAGGCTGCAGGGTGTGGCCACAGGGGCACTTCCTGTCTCAGGGCTGCTCGGAGACTTGAAAGAAAGTGGTTCCCCAGTGGAATCCCCCTGCCTTCCTCTCAACAAGGTGACAGATCCTGGTCCGAGCCACCATGGGGCTTGAAGTCATGGGGGTGCTGAGTCACCGCCTGTCACATTCAGGTCTCTTGCTACCTTATTTCCTCTAGAAGCTCTGTCACTCTCATCACCCCCATTTTCCAGGCCACAAAACTGAGGCTGGCTGGGGGTTGACCTCCCAGGGGTCACGGGCCGGTGAGCGGACGTCGGTGGCTTCTGACAGCCAGGGGTGGGCCCGTTGCCTCCTGCAGCCCCTGTTTTGCTTGCAGTCTTCCCTGGGGTCCAGGGGTGGCAGGGGGGCCCTCCTCTCAATCCTTCCTTGCTTGCAGGTCTGCAGGTGGTGCTGCTGGCTGGGGCTGTTGGCTGGGGCACAGGTGTGGCTCCATGTCACCTGGGCTTCTTCCAGCGTGGTGGCCAGGCCCCCAGGGCTGCCGGAGTCCCAGAGAGCAAGCGCCTGCCTGCCCTGCGCTGAGCGCCGGCTGGGTCCGGGCCCTGCTTGAGTGCAGACCCAGTGCCAGGAGCCAGAGATGCTCTCGCACACTTGGTCACTGTCTGGTAGAGAAACCAGACAGGGTGACTAAGCAGGGTAGAGGCAGGAGGCTGGCACCAGGAGAACCCATTGGGCAGTGGGAACGGAGCGCCTAGAGGCATGAGACGCAGCTGTTCAGACCAGATGCTCTTGGCAGGCATCTCCGAGAAGCCAAGGGGCGAATCTCTGCATCCAGTGTCTCCCTGCCAAGGGAGGGGGGTGTGCAAAGGCCCTGTGGCAGGAATGGCAGGACCAGCAGGACTGGCTGCTTCGTTTAAGGAATCACAGGAAGTGTGGCTAGTGGGAGAGTAGGAGGTCGGGGTGGAAGAGCAGGTTGCACGGGGGGTGGGGGGCGATGCAGCTGACTACAGAGGGGAGAGGGATGAAGGCAACCACGTCCCCATGGACACAAAAGGAAGCCCAGGGTGGCACCCAAGCTCTGGTACCCTGACTGAGGGGCTCTGGCCTGGCCTGGGCATGTGAACAATGGCTCCCAGGATTCCCCTGAGACACCCCAAGAGTTGGCAGTCCCCTGAGCACCAGACCTGGGGAGCCAGGAAGGCAGGGGTTCCTGGGGGCCATGCCTCCTGGACCAGAGGGGTTGCACAAGCAGGGGGAGGGGCCTGTGTTGGCACTTGGTGTAGGTGACATTTCAGCCCAGCCATGAGCTGGTTGCCAAGCAGAAACGGGGTCACCCCGGCCTGTGAGCAGGCCTGGAGGGGATGGCACTGCCCTTGCCTCACGCTGAGCCAGGCTGGCCCTGCATTCCAGAAATGACTGTCCTAGGGCTACCCGCTGAGCAGCACGGGGGCCCGGGCCCTGCGTGCCTCGGCCTGCCTACCTGGCTCGGCCTGGCCCTTCTCCTCCGGGGACGGGGGTCAGCAGGCCCCCCAAGGCAGCAGGGTGGCAGCAAGACAGCAGCAGGGACGGGCAGGAGGGCAGGTGGTGGGGTGGGGGCCAGGATGAGTTTCCCCCGAAGGCCAGAGGGGCAGAAGCTGCCATCAGCGACAGACTGGGCAGCAGAGACAGAAAACCAAGGTGACCAAGGCCCAGAGGCAGGCCTGGGAGGGACGGAGGGGTGGAGAGAGCCGGACAGAGCATGCTAAGTAAGTGACAGGGCACTTTGGCCCCCAGAGGACAGCGGGTCAGACTGGTACCCGTAAACGGACAGTGGCTGGGAGCCAGCCAGAGGCTGACAGGAGGCCGGGGGCGGGGGCCCAGGGAGCTGGCACCTCGGGCCCAGGATGACTGACCTGGTGGCTGAAGGGGAGGCGGGGAGGCCTCTCTGATCCTGGCCAGCCTCCCTTCCCCTCCCTTCCCCTCCCCTGCGGGCCTGCAGGCCCCAACGGCCCTCCTGCCTGCCTCTTCCCTTGCTCCCCTCCCCTCCCCGCCCTCCTGCCCGCCCTGTGGGTGGGCTCCAGCCTGGGTTGCATACTCCCCGGAACCAGGCACTCACTCCCTCCAGAGCCGCCCTGACCTGGCACGTTCTGCAGACACCCAGCCAGTGTCCCCAGCACAGCAGGGGCAGCCGGGTGGAGACCCCAGGCCAGGGCCACCTCTCTCGGCCTGACCTCCTCTGTCCAGCCTGCTGGTCTCACCTCTGCCACCACGGGGGAGGGGCCGAGTCTGCGATCAGGGGCTGCGTGTGTCCGGAGCAGAGCGCGAGTGTCCAGGCAGGCGTGGGGGGCTCAGGCACGGCAGGGGAGCCCCGAGCTGTGGCTGCTGCAAGGTCACACCCGGTCAGCCCTCCCCACGCCAGCCCTCTGCTCACACAGGTGTCCGGCCCCCACTGACCCACGGACACGTCTCACACGGGCCCTACTTTTTGTAGCCGTAGCCTCGAAGGACCCCATGACCCTCCTCCCGTGCCCCCATCCTATGACCGACACCTGTGCACGTGGGTGGACCTTCCTGGCTTCTGACCGATAGGAAGCAGCAGAAGTGATGACCTCGCTCCCAAGGGCAGGTCACCAAGGGGCCGTCTTAGGACCCTCGCTGCCTTGCCCCCCACTCTGCTGCGTCTGTGTGTCGGGGGCAGAGCTCATGCCAACAAGGCCTGGGGCGGTCAGGGGACGGAGGCTCTGGATGCTCCCCAGCTGTGGTCTCCCAGGAAAGTCCGGGAGGCACAGCAGTCCTGCCTCAGTCGTTTACCATGAGGAGGTGGGCAGCCGCCCTTGGGTGGGCTGTTTTTGCTAATATGCTCACACTGGCGTTCCGGGCCCCCTGACCCAGGCTCCTCGTGGAGGGTTGGCGTTCACGGTGTGACTAACCGTCCGCTGTGGAATCACTTGCAACCCAGTCCCCACTGGGCCTGGGACATCAGGGAAGGCTTCCTGGAGAAAGAGGTCTTGGGAGGACCAGGTGGGAGGGCAGATGGGCTGGTGCTGTGGATGAGTTGTGAGCCCAGAGGGCTCTCCAGCCAACCCAGGGAGGACCCTCCTGAGGGGAAGAAATCTCTCTCAGTCAGGGGGTCACCAAGCCAGACAGCAGGGTCCCTCATGCAGATGCTGATAGGACCCCAGAGAAGGGACAGGCGAGGAGGGGGTGCAGGCACCTGCGGCTGATCTGGGCTGGGGAATGTGTGGACCACCTGGCGAGGCACAGGCTCAGGGATAGGTGGGCCGGTGTCCCCTGCGGTCCAGGGTGGCAGGAGTAAGAGCAGGGGAAGCAAGGGTGAAAGGGGCCACCTGCCAGCACAGTCCCTGACACAGCTGACGCCCCCTGGGCTGGTACAGCAGGCGAGGACGCCGGCTCCGGGCCTGCTTTCCTTTCACAACCTGGACCTCCGCCCCTGTCCCCAGCCCTGCCCATGTGGGTTCAGCCAGGCAGCTCTGTCTGTTGGACTTGTCCCTGCATGACCCCTGGAGGACGGTGGGTCCGCATCCAGGAGCCCCATGAAGACAAAGGAGCTGGTCCAGCCTGGACCATATGCAGCTCCACGTGGCTCCACGAGGGTCAAAACAGGCTGTGGGCCCATGGGGTCTGTGCAGCCCCCTGGGGAGCAGATAGGGAGCGGGTGCCCTGCAAAGTGTCCAGGGGCCCTTGGACCCGTAGGCACAAAAGGTGCCAACCGTGCCCTCTCCCATGCTGCCTGCCCTGGTCACAGCACCGTGGCCACAGCTGGGCTCCCCTGACCCCTGCCCCTGGATGTCCCCTTGGGGACAAGACCCCAGCAGCAGGTGTCTGACAGGTGGCAGGGTCCCCATTTTCTTCTCTTTTCTTTTAAATCCTCACCCAAGGATATGTGTATTGATTTTTAAAAACTTTTTAAATTCACCTTTAGAGAGCGGGGAAGGGAAGGAGACAGAGGGAGAGAAACATCAGTGCGTGAGAGAGACATGGATTTGGTTGCCTCTCCCACGCCCCCACCGGGGGACCTGGCCGCAACCCAGGCTCCTACCCTGACTGGGAATCGAACCAGTGACGTTTTGTTTGGTTCACAGACCAGTGCTGGACCCACCGAGACACGCCAGCCCCGGCATGGAGCCCCTGTTTCACAGGGGCCTTCAGCAGGGGCCATGGAAGAGGCGACTGTCTCCGCTCCTTCTGGAGCTTGGGTGGAAAGCCAACGGTTCTGAGAGCCTGTCCCCCCTCTAGCCTGCGGCCTCCAGGCCGGCCTCAGGGGCGAGCGGGCGTGGAGTTTGCGGAACCCCTGCCGGGGACCCCGGTGGCCCGGTCTGGACAGCCAGCAGGCCTCGGGGTGCAGGCCGCAGGCCGGGCGGCCCGGGGGCAGTGAGGGCCACAGTGCAGACCCCAGCCCCAGCAGCTGCCCGGCCTCCGCACCTGCCTCTTTGTTGACACAAATCCTGCCCCTGATAGGCTGAGTCACTGAGCTTTGATGGCTGTGCCAGGCCCGTGCGGCCCCCCTGCCCGCGGCCAACAAACACCCCATTGTCTGCGGCCTCCGCCACCCTGTTAATGGGTAAGCCTGAAGCCCGTACGGGGAGCCGCCGGGCATGGCCCGGGCGCACCCCCATCCCACCCAGGGGCTGCCATCCTGCCCTGGGGCCCCCAGTGGGCAAAGAGCACCCAGCTTCTCCCCTGCTGGGGAACCAGCCTCCAGAGCCCTCACGCGTCCACTGTGGGGCGGGCGGCCCCGGGGGTGAGTGGTGTGAACGGGGCAGGTCCTCCGTGTGAAATGCGGGTCCAGCCCGGGAGCCCGCAGCTCCGCCCCTGCACCCCGTCCCAGGCGCACGGCCCGCGGGGCTCTGCCCACAGCAGCGGGATTCGTGGCAGCCAGGGGTGACGCATGAGACACCCCTGCACCCCCCGACGGACCGGGCCGCACGCAGGTCGCTGTGAAACCAGCGAAGGCAGCCCCACGGGTCACGTGCCGTGTGGCTCCGCTGACGTGCCACGTCCAGGGCAGACAAACCCGCAGACGGAGGCGGAGTGGTGGCCGGGGAGGGCGGGGGAGTGGCCCCCTCGGGTGACATGGAAACGTGCTGGGCCTGAAAGAGCCGGTGCTGCAACGTTGTCCGTGGGCAGAACGCTGCCCGGCTGTGCAGGTCACAGCAGCCGCTTCCATAGTCTGTGAGTGTCACCTCAACGAAAACAAAATCCGCAGCCGAGACAGGTGCCCAGACAGAGGGTCCCGGCACGTGGGAAACTCTGAGGGGCGCAGACCCCAAGCGGGGCAGCCTGACTCCGGCCCCAGCTCTGCCCCTTTGGCCGGGACCTTGGGTGGGGGACTTGGCCTCGCTGAGCCTGGGCCCCCCATCCATGCAGCAGGGCCCCCTCCCAGGGGGAGCGGTAAGCCAGCGGGTGGCGACGGGCCACCGGAGACCCCCGTCCAGCTGCGGCCACAGGCTCAGGCACACCCCCAGGCTCCTTCGCTGCTGTTCACTGTCCTCTCCCCCTGTCCCCTGTCCTCTCCCCCTGTCCCCTGAGACCTAATTCGCACCAGAGGGGAGTGAAGGCAGGGAACGAGGTGGCGTGGCAAACCCTTGAGTGCCCCGGCCCACTCGGATCCGTGGTGTTTTCCTCCACGAACTGGGGAGGGTGGGGGGCCCACCTCTCACTCAGCTCACTGCCAATGGGAACAACGTTGCTTGCCTGAGGTCACCCCGAGCTTGAAGCCTCCGGTCAGAGCCCCTGGGGCTGCGCAGGACCCCGCACCGTGGCCCTGGAATGGCCACGCACCTCCTGTTCCACAGAGAGGCCGCCTGCCGCGTCCTGACACTGGGTGGCTGCCCCGTCCTCCAGGGACACCTGGCCCCAGTCGCAACTGTGCCTCCCACAGCGAGCGCTCGGTGGCCCGCCTTCCCGTTGGCTGCTTGATTCCGATGTCCCCTGGCTTACCGGTCAGCCTCTCGCCTCTCTTTGGCTTGCTAGCCAATGTCCTGTCCCCTTCGCCTTGTGGGTCAAAGTCTCCCTGGAGGGCCCTTCATGCACCTTCCCAGACCCTCGCTGGCTCATCCCTCCCTCCCCATCTCTTCACTTCCACTCACCCCCTCATCTCCTCCATCGGTCTCCGACCCATACCCTCACCTCCTGCCATCCTCCCTCTGCACCCCAGTGTCCTCTCCCACTGTCCCCTTCCCCACCACGGCCACCACCGGGGCCAGGACTTCACACCCTGTAGTCACAGCCCCAGGGTGTCCCTCCCAGGTCACAATCCCGCACACAACCCTCCTTTCCTGTGCCCCCCTCACGTGGTCCCCATCATGCAGCCCCTGTGCCCACCTCCCTGCTGACTCCTGGGTGGGAGGTGCCACCCTGTGCCCAGCTGTCCTGCCTGAGGGCCGCCCTGGACAGGACCCCATCTCCCTCCTAGTGCCTCACATCCCCCCTGCAGGACCCAAGTCTTATCTTATTTTTTCTTTCCTTCCTTCCTTCCTTCCTTCCTTCCTTCCTTCCTTCCTTCCTTCCTTCGTCCCTTCCTTTTAGAGCAGATTTAGGTTTCCAGAAAACCGAGCAGAAAGGACAGCATTTCAGACTCCCAGCCAGGATGGAGATGTAGGTCAACAGGCTTCACCACCCCCGACAATAAGGAGAAATACGACCTCGACACGAAGAACAACCGGGACCACGGGAAAGCTGCACTGCAGGCAAGTCCAGCCAACAAGGACACAAAGCAGAAACGCTCGTCCGACGGGGAGGAGCGGCGGAGAAGGGCAGACCGGGCGCCATGGGGGCGGCGGTGGCTGCGGCCAGCGGGCGGGAAGGGCAGTCACACATCAGGACAAGTAGGGACGCTGGGGAGCGCTCCTGGCACCGGACCAAAGCACGCGGCTCGCGGGTTTAGCGTCGGGAACATAAAGCCTCGTGGCTTCTGGCCGTGAAAACCAGTGGGGGTTGCGGTGGAGAAAGAAACTGCGGGTCTCTCAGCGGAGATTGTTTATTCAGAGGCCCCCACGGTCCTGGAACAGCTGCAGACCCACCCACCCTGGGAACCACAGCTGTTGGGCCGCCAGTCCCGCATGGGAAGCAGGAGAAGCGCCTGGAGAGGGGACGTTCCCTCTCAGACCCTCCCCCACAAGCCGCACCACGACGTGATTAACAGGTCGCCTGCACTGACGAATCCCTAAGGCTCCATCCCTTACCATCTGACAGGTGCGGCAGCTCTACCTCAGACACAGAGGCAAACACAGGAGCCTGTCACGTTGAGGAGACAGAGAAATATGGCCCCAAAGAGGGAGCAGATCAAGGTTCCCGTGGGAGAACGAAGAGATGAGGAGATGCCAACCTAGCAGACGCAGAGTTCAAAACGCTGGTGACAAAGATGCTCACAGACTTGACAGAGATGCTTAAAAACTGCAAACGCAGACAGGAGGAAGTGAAGGCTATGGTAGGTGAAACTAATAAAAATCCGCACAAAACCAACGGTGAAGGGAAGGAAACCGGGATTCAGATCAATGATTTGGAACCTAAGGAAGAAATAAACAGTCAACCAATACAGAATGAGGAAACAAGAATTTACAAAATGAGGAGGGGCTTAGGAACCTCTGGGACGACTTTAAATGTACCAACATCTGAATCATAGGGGTGCCAGAAGGAGATGAGGAAGAACAAAAAATTGAAAAATTACTTAAAAAAATAATGAAGGAGAACTTCCCTAACTTGTCGAAGGAAATAGACGTACAAGTCCAGGAAGCACAGAGAGTCCCAAGCAAGCTAGACCCAAAGAGGACCACACCAAGACACATCATCATTAAAATGCCACAGATTAAATACAAAGAGAGAATCTTAAAAGCAGCAAGAGAAAAGCAGAGTTACCTACAAAGGGGTTCCTATAAGACTATCAGCTGACTTCTCAAAATGAACTTTGCAGGCAAGAAGTATTCAACGTGATGAAAAGCAAGGGCCTACAGCCAAGGTGACTCTGTCCAGCAAAGCTGTCATCAGAATGGACGGGCAGATAAAGTGCTTCCCAGACAAGGGAAAGCTAAAGGAGCTCATCATCACCAAGCCCTTATTCTATGAAATGTTAGAGGAAAAAGAGGATCAAAATTACGAACGTTAAAATGACAACTAGTTCACCACTACCAACAACTGAATCTTAAACATAAAAACAATAACAAACTGAGCAAGCAACCAGGACGGGGCCAGGATCACAGGTATGGGGATCGTTGGGAGCGTGATCAGCTGGAGGGGGTTGGGGGAGAAATGGGGAATCGGTGCCCCATGAACGTGAACTAAGGGGGTGGGACTGCGGGAGGGAAGGGGGTGCTGCATGGAGGGGAGCAAAGGGCAAAAACGGGACAACTGTAACAGCATCGTCAATAACACGTAATTTAAAAAGAGGAAGAAAGAACAGCAGCATCCCCATGTCCCCTCCATCTCTACACACGCCCCCCATCACTGACGTCTCGCAGGTGGAGGTGAGGGCCAGCTGGAGCTCCATGCGGGGCCTGGTGGGACCCCCTTGCCCCCCATCCCCGGACATTCAGGCCCCACTGGTGACGCCCTGGGAAGCGCAGATGGGCACTGGGGCTTGTGAGCTGCCCCTTCTCCCTCCTCATCCCTCAGGCGCAGGGACACGGCATTGACTCGCACGTGTGCGTGTGTCTGTGTGTGTAGTTACGCCCACCTTACACCCACGGCGGCCCACCCCCCCGCACCACGGGCACACACAGAGCTCGCAGAGGCATGTGCCCAGCCCTGGCAGGGGCACATGCACCCACAGCCACCACCACACCCACGGGGACCCACCCTCTGCCCCAGCTGCCTGCCGGCAGTGACACCACGCAGCCACCCAGGCGCACGTCCTCCGCCCCGCCCCGTCCGCCCAGCGGGCAGGTTCAGACAGACCAGACGCGAGCCCTTCAAAGCCCCGGGGTGCAGCCGGCTGGGGCAGGGAGGCCCCAGGAGGGCAGACAGCCCCGCCTCGGCCTGCCCTCGGAGGAGGGGCCTCCTGGGGTCCAAAGCAGCTTCCCCGGTACCCGGTGCCAGGCCCTGCCGCCTCACCCTGGAACCCTGCCTCTGACGCTTGGAACCCGCCAGCTGCGGAGGGTGGCTGCTAACCGGTCACAGCTGCCCCCTCTGCAGAACTTAGGGGAACAGGAGGCCGTGCCCACCCCCAGGTCAGCCCATCCAATGAGGGACCCCCACCCCGAGGACTGAAAAGGCGATCAATCTGTGGTGCCATCTGTGCCCAAGGGTCCCCACATAGACCCTCTCCTTGCTGATTTCCTCGGCCCTCCCCCTCCTCCAGCACCCCTCCCACCGCCCGGGGCAGGCCAGGGCAGGACCTGGGAAGCCCCGAGGTCCAGCAGGGGCTGAGGGGGTGCAGGGCAGGCAGGGGTCTTGGGAGCTGGAGCCCTGTGCTCGGCCCAGGACGGTGTGGCGCCCCAGACCCCGGCAGCAGCAGGGAGGCCAGGGGAAGGAGCAGCGGCAAAGCCAAACACCAGAGCCCCAGCAACTCCTGGCAGCACCCACCGAGGGAGGCTCAGGCCGAGGTCAGGCCGGGGGCTGGGTGGTGGGAGCCCTGGGCCGCCGGGACCCTTGCCCTGGAGACCTCTGAAGGCCCAACCCCCTAAGGTCCCTGGAGCAGCGGAAAAGCGCCCCTTCGGGAGGTAGCCGTCTCACCCGGGTGCAGACCACACGGGAGGCTCATCCAGGCAGGTGCCTTACCAGTCAACGGTCGCCTCCTGTCTGCCCACCGCCTGCCCGTAGCTCAGCTCCCGTCTCAGCGTGGCCCGTGGGAAGGGCTGGCCTCAATCAGGGTGGCAAGAGGTTATACACCCAGGAGCTGTGAGGCAGGCTAGTGGGGGACCCCAGGGCCCAGGGCAGGGCCCAGGGTGCCAGGTCAGAGCAGCAGCGCCAAAGTGGACGTGGGAGAGCTGGTGTGGACAAGCCCTTCCCTGAGACATGAGCCCTAACCCCTGAGCAGAGGCCTGAGGGGACACTCCCAGTTCCCTGCTGAGATGGCCCTCAACAAGAGCCGTGAGCCCTGGCTGGTGGTGCAGTGGATAAGGCCCCGGCCTGTGAACCCAAAGGTCGCTGGTTCGATTCCCAGCCAGGGCACTTAGCCAGGTTGCAAGCCAGGTCTCCAGCCAGCTCTGTAGCTGGAGGCAGGTGAAAGGCAACCACACATGGATGTCTCTCTCCCTCTCTGCCTCTCTCCCTTCCCCTCTATTTAAAAATAATAAATAAAATCTTTAAAAACCAAAACAAAAGAGAAAAGATCTTTAGATATTAAAAAAAAAAAGGGGTGTGGTCCTGCAGTCGCGGGTGGGGGGTGACCAGAGCCATGAGGCAGATGGCACCGGAGGAAGTGGGCGTCCCCCACGGTCAGGACAGAAGCTCAGAAGACCACCCGCCATGTTATCAGAAGGACCCCAGCACATCCCACTTACCAGGACAATAAGAGGGGCCGGTGGGGGGCACCAGCATGGCAGAGGGGCTTGGCGGTGGCCGTGACCTGCAGGCTGGGCGCGGATGGTGGGGGCCCCGCTGCAGAACTGGGCTCCACCCAGCGGTGGGCAGAGGGGACAGCCCAGGGTGGCAGCCGCACGGGTCCGCCCGCAGTGAGGTGGGCATGACAACCGGACAGGCAGTGCTCCAGGCTGAAATGTGTCCCCCTAAACCTACGCCCCGAAGCACCTCGGAACATGACAGCACTTGGAGATGCAGTCTTCACAGAGGTGACGAAGGTAAAAGGAGGTCACTAGGGTGGGTCCGAATCCAGCGTGAGGGTGTCCTTAGGAGAAGAGATCAGGCCCTGGCCGCCCCGTGCAACCGTGCAGGCTGCAGGCTCAGCCTCCGGTCAGGGCACGTGCAGGAGACGCTGACCAGTTTCTCCCTCTCTTGCCCCCTTCTTCTCGCTAAAATCAGTGAGTGTATCCTGGAACCTTTTTGAAGTTTTTTTTTAAAAAGAAGATGGTAGGGGGGAGGGAGAGGTAGAGGCAAAGATGGGGAGCAGCTTAGACAAGAACCTAGTATAAAGGAACCATGGACATGGACAACAGGTGGGATTGACTTTGGGGGGAATGGGTGGGTGGGTGGGGGGACAGAGGGGAGCAAAAAGGGGATGGATGTAATACAACAATAATAAAATTTTAAAAAATAAATAAATAAATAAAAATAATAAAAAAAATAAAATAAAATAAAAAGAAGATGGGATCGGGACGCAGACGCACGCACAGAGGCGTGATTGGAACCCTCAGGAAAGGTAGGAGGATGGCGCAGAGGAAACCCCTGGGACGTGTTAGGGGAGAGTTTTGCACCATTACTGACCAACGAAAACCAGGGACCCAAGGAACGTGGGGGGGGGGGCACCGGACGAGACAACCGCCAGAAGAAGAGCCCGTATCCCCTTCAAAATGCCGGGGACCCAGGACCCCAGGCAGGCGGGGCTGCAGCAGAGAAGGGGGCGTCCCAGTCAGACGGAAGGTTGCCACGCACCCCAACAGCCGGGGCTGAACGGGGCGAAGGGGCAGTGGGCCTGGAATTCTGTCTTGGGTGAGAATGACCTTCAGAAAAGGAGGAGAAACGCAGCTGCCCTCCGCGCAGCCGCCGCTGGAAGACCCTTATGAAAACAAGCGCTGAAGGAAGTCCACCCACACCCTCGGAAGCGTGGGCCCAACCCAGAAACCGGGAGCGAGGAAAACCGGACCGTGGTGGCGAGGAGGAGACGCACTTCTTCCTCGTGTTCACGGCTCCAGGAGGTAATGGCCACCCCGTGTCGCAGGTGCAGAACACGGCGGAAAGTATAATTGACGGCCGCAAACCGCAACCGGCCCAAACGAGGAAGGAAGGGCGCGTCCGCCGTGGTGAATTTCTTACCTGTGATAGAACCGCGTGGGGATCTTGATGAGTTAAAGCTGTCGCCCGTGCAACCCGGAACAACTGGTGATCCTTCAAAAACGTGATCTAAGTTACCGGGCAATAGCGAAGGTAAAATAAAAGAATGAGGAATCGTCCATCCAAAAGGAGGTAGGAAAGGAGGGGCGGGGGGAACAAGCAACAAACAGAAAAGAGGAAGCAATGTTGCCAAGTTCGGTGTAAACATGACATTAAATTTAAGCAAACTGATTCAAAGAAAGAGGTTGCTGGAGTGAGGAAGCAAAGCTGGGCCCCTAACCAGATGCCGACTGGAAGAAACCCACTCTCAACAGAAGGACGTAAATAGGTTTCAAGGAAATGGATACACCCTGGCTGTGTGGCTCAGTAGATTGAGTACCAGCCTGCAAACCAAACCAAAAGGTCGCTGGTTTGATTCCCAGTCAGGGCACAGGCCTAGGACGTGTGAGAGGCAACCACAGGCTGGTGTTTCTCTCCCTGTCTTTCTTCCTCCCTTCCCCGCTCTCTAAAAATAAATAACTAAATAAAATCTACGACATAAAATAAAATAAACGGGTGGCTGGAGAGAGCATATGAAGGAGCAGCTCTAGCCATGAGACAAAGCTGACTTCAGGGAAAGAAATGTTGCAAAGGTAGGCAGGAGATCACACAGAGAAAATAAGAATGGTGCTCTAAGAAGAAAAAAACAGTCCTAAATCTGTAGGCACCTAACAACAGAGATTCCATGCACAGAAGGCAAAAATCAATACCACAAAACTCACCATTCACTCGTGATTAAAAAACAAACAAAACAACCTTTTGGCAAACAAACAATACAACAGACCTTCATTCGCCTAATCGAAGTCTTTTTTTTTTTTTTTTTTTTTTTGGAAAAACCTAACATACGGAATGTTTTCCCCGGAGACAGGGCAGCGGCGTGGATGTTCACGCTCTCGCTAGGATTCAACATTTCACCGCAAGGCCCAGGAGAGGAAGGCAAGAAAAAGAAATAAATCAGTTCTGGAAAATTCCTAGAACGAATTAGGGAATTCAGCAAGTTTCCCGCGTAATGCCAATATGCGAAACCAATTCTATCTCTGCAAGCAATTAAAATTCTAAATTTTCAAAAACAGCTCCGCTTACAGTAGAGCCCCCACCACGAAAAACCTGGGTGTAAATATATATCGTGAAAGTGTGTGGATCCCACGTACCGAAAACCACGCAACACGGAGGCGCGAACTCCGAGACCGGGATAAATGGAGAGATGCTGAGTCCCTGCCCGTCGGTGGAACTGGTAAGATGTTCCCTCTCCCTGGTCACAGGTCCAGGCGCCTCCTCAGCAGAGGTTTTGGTCGGTGTCACTCCGTCGAGTCTCAAGTCGATCTGGAGGTAAACCAGAACAGTTAGAGCAATTCAGGAAAGGGGCACAGGCCGGGGCGCCAGGCCTGTTTACTGCTGGGACTCACCAGAGGCCCGGCCGCCCAGGCGGTGAGCTGCCCTGACTCAGACCAGCCGCGCGGGACCGGTGACACCCGGGCAGTCAGCTGAACTTTGGCCAAAAAGGCAGAGGCGGTTCACTGAAGACGGGATGGTCGGCTCAGCAGGAGGGGACAGGGGCGGCCACCTGCCCGTGAGTAGCGGACCTCGTACACTTGCAACCGACCCCAAAGTAGCTCAACCTGAAACCACGGGCCTAAACGTAGAACATAAACGATGCAAGAGCTAGAAGAGAAAAGGCAGAAACCCCGCGACCTTCGGATCGCTGAGCCTCCCGCCTCAGCTGACCCGTGGGCCCAGACAGCTCCTTCCTGCGGGGGCTGTCCCGTCGGTGCCCCGGACGTGTGGCCGCCTCGCTCTCCCTCAGGTACCTCCCCCAGGGACAAAAGGGCCCTGAGCTGGGAACCTGGGTTAGTCAAAGCTTTCTTTAGTGTCTGGGTCGGACCCCAAAGCAGGACCCACCCAAGAACAAAATCCACGCGCTGCCTTTTGCCGCAGGTAACCCTTCCTCTCAGTAAAGGGCCACGTTAACACAGGGAAAAGTCGATCCATAAACTGGGAGGAATTATTTGCAAATCACACACTTGAGACCGAACTTGTATCCAGAATATGCAAAGAACGCGCAAAACCCGACAGAAGAAAACGGCGCAATGTAGAGATCAACACGGGCACGTTCCGGGGGCAGGTAGGCGCAGGGAACACGCGTGGCCCCGTCCGTCACTAGGGAAACGCAGGTTAAGCCGCTGTCTAAGGCCAAGTGGCAGGAAGCAAGCAGGAAGGCCAGGCTGGCGCCGGTGCAGGGTGGGCCCAGCGACTCTGGGCTCCTGTGGCGGGGTCTTCACCAGGAGGGTCAAAGGGCAGGGACCACGGAGCCACAGACACGGTGGAGGTGGCCTCCTGGCACTTGACTGCCTCACCCTCCCAGGGCCACCTGGCCTGTGAGCACGGCCTCACGGTTGCACGCCCAAACTCCAGCCTGGTCCGGGTGTGCGTGTCCGTGTGTCTGTATGTGCCCATGGGTGTGACTTGTGTGTGCAACTGTGTGTGTGCACATGTGCACTGTGCGTGCGCACATGTATGTGTATGTTCATGTACACACATGCGGATGTCTCCATGTCGGTGTATCAGTACGTGTGTGTCCTTGTACCTGAGTGGGACCTGTGCCCGTGTCTCTGTATGAGTGAGACTGTATGTGTGACTGAGTGTGGCGTGTGTGTATGTGTGTGCATGTGTGTGTAGGACGCAGGGAGGTCCCAGCTGTAAGATCTTTTCTGAGCAAAGGCCCAGAGGCTGAGGGAGGAGGGTGGGGTGGGGGCCCGAGGGTGGGTGGAGGCCTTCACGTGAAGTGAAGCAGAAAGAGCTGGAATCCAGCCCCAGCGGCGGTGGCTGCACCCAGGCCCTGCCCAGAACAGGTTGGACCTGCAGGAGCACTCACAGGGGGCTGGGGTGGGGGCAGGGGCCCGGCTGGCTGAGTCCCTGGTCCGCCCGGGCTCGGCTGGGTCCCCTCCCCCTGGGCTCCCGCATGAGCCTGTTCTTGGGCGCACCTTGGGCCTGAAGGTTCTCCGTCCCGCAGGGATCCCAGGCCCTGCCTCCAGGAAGCCCTCCCAGATACACAGTCTCTCTACCCCACAGGTTCTGGGCGGCCCCCTTGGCTGAGATTTGACCCCCCAAATCAGATTGCCCCCCCCCCAGCACCCACCAGGGTTTTGGAAGGCTGGGAATCCAGGTGTCCAGGAAGAGGGCTCCCTGGGACCCCCATCCACTACCTCCCTTCAATGTTCCCACAGCTGGGGACTGAGCTGGGGTGGAGGCTGACCTAGGAAGGGGGTCCTTGCTCTCTTCCCACGTGGGGCTCAGGCAGCCTGTGCGTCCCCCTGCTGGGCCTCCTGGCTGCCTGACCTCAGGCAAATCATCGATTCTCTCTCTCTCTTTTTTTTAATCTTTTTAAAAATTTAATTTGATTGTTGTTGTATTACATCTATCCCCGTTTTACTCCCCTCTGTCCCCTTCTCTGCCCACCCACTCCCCCACAAAGTCAATCCCACCTGGTGTCCATGTCCATGGTTCCTTTATACTAGGTTCTTGTCTAAGCTGCTCCCCTTTCTTTGCCTCTGCCTCCCCCTCCACCCACCCCCTTCCCCCTGACCACTGAAGGTCTATTCACTGTATTCATATACTTGGTTCTGTTTTGCTTGTTGTTAGTTTTGTTCATTATTGTCCTGTAATGGGTGAGATCATATGGTATTTGTCCTTCACTGATGGGCTTATTTCACTGAGCATAATACTCTCCAGTTCCATCCATGTTGATGCAAAGGGTAGGAGTTCTTTCTTTCTGCTGTGTAGTGTTCTGTCGTGTAAATGTACCAAAGTTTTTTGATCCAATCATCCACTGATGGGCACTTAGGCTGTTTCCAGCACTTGGCTATTGTAAATAGTGCCGCTATGAACATAGGTGTGCATAGGTTCTTATGAATTGGTGTTTCAGGATTCTTTGGGTATAGTCCAAGTAGTGGAATGGCTGGATCAAAAGGCAGTTCCATTTTTAGTTTTT
>PVIW01003129.1:75414-126269 GCA_004026585.1 Noctilio leporinus | reverse complement strand
GCTGTTTTCCACAGTGGCTGCACCAGCCTGCATTCCCACCAACAGTGTACGAGGGTTCCCTTTGCCCCGCATCCTCCCCAACACTTGTTGTTTGTTGAGTTGCTGATGATTGCCATTCTGACAGGTGTGAGGTGGTATCTTATTATGGTTTTAATTTGCATCTCTCTGATGGCTAGTGATGTTGAGCATTCTTTCATATGCCTCTGGGCTCTTTGTATGTCTTCCTCCGTGAGTTGTCTGTTCAGGTCTGTTGCCCGTTTTTTTTTTGTTTGTTTGTTTGTTTTTAAGATTTTTATTATTTTCCATAGAGAAGAGAGGGTAGAGAATCAGAGAGGGAGAGAAACATCCATGTGTGGTTGCCTTTCACCTGCCTCCAGCTGTGGACCTAGCTGGAGACCTGGCCTGCAACCTGGTTATGTTGCCCTGGCTGGGGAATCGAACCAGCAACCTTTGGGTTTGCAGGCCAGCACCTTATCCACTGTGCCACCAGCCTGGGCTCTTCTGCCCAGTTTTTAATTGGGCTGTCTGTCTCCCTGGTGTTGAGTCGAGTTAGTTCTTTATCTATTTTGGAGATCAAACCCTTGTCTCTCTCTTTTTAAAATCAGTGTATTTAGGCCCTGGCTGGTAGCACAGTGGATGAGGTGCCGGACTGCGAACCCAAAGGTCGCAGGTCCGATTCCCCAGCCAGGGCACATAACCAGGTTGCAAACCAGGTCTTCAGTCAGGTCTGTGGCTGGAGGCAGGTGAAAAGCAACCATACATTGATGTCTCTCTCCCTCTCTGCCTCTCTCCTTTCCCCTCTTTCTGAAAATAATGAAATAAAATCTTTAAAAAAAAAAATCAGTGTATTTATTAATTCTAATGATGTTCTGCCTCATTCCGAAGTGAATGTGAGTTGAGGGAGCAGAAATGGGATTGTCATCTCAACAGAGATGAGAGCGCCCACTTGCGGGGTCCCTCCATCCCCCCAGCACACACGCTGGCTGCCACCCTGGCCCCCAGCTCCTCAGCGGAAGGGCAAGGCCAGCCTCTCCCTCTCAGCTCAGCTCACAAGGGTCCTGGGGCCCAGAGGGACGCACATATGCACCCTACGCGTGACAGAGGTCAGAACAGGGGGCAGGTGGGGTCTGGGGACGCTAGGTGAGTAGGACAGTGAGTCGGGTGGCGGCCCGAGTACGTGGTTTACAGTGTGCGCTCGGGGACACGCTCCAGAAGCAGGAATTTTAGGTGACTCCTACCGACTAGATGACAGGCCCTGAGACCTTCCAGAGGTGGCCGGAAGGGCCAGGAGGAGAGGGACACAGTCCCAGCATGGGTGACAGGGGCTTCAGGAGCAGCCAGGCCCCCACAGGCAGCTCCTAGGGGGATAGCCTGGGAGCCAGGAGCTGGGGAGTCCTGGGTCTGGGGCTCCAAGGTGAGTCCCCAAAGCCCAGGCTGCACACCCCCTCCTGCGGGTTGTGTGAGGGGGCCAGCAGGGGTGGGCCGTGGCCACGCAAGCACGTGAGCCGCCCCTCTGCTCTGGCCAAGGGGTGTGGGGGGCTCACCCATCTGCTCCTCAGCGGGACCCGCCCTGCCCGCAGGCCCCCGCCACAGCCTCCAGCTCCCTCCCACCTGGCTCTCCAGGTGCCTGCCCTCCCTGTCACTCCCTGTTCCCCAGGTGGCCCAACCCGAGCCCCCAGGGGCCGTCCGCTTTTCTCCAAGGACTGAGGGCTGTAACCCCAAGCACTGTAGCAGGGATGCCTACTGTCCCTTCCGCTTTGACGCCCCGGCCAGCTCCTAACCTCCCCCTCTCCGCGTCCGCTGTCCCCACCGCATCCCCGAGAGAACGCAGGTCTAGAGCACAGGCCGGGCCCACTGGGCTTGGAGCCTCTGGTGCCAGCCTCCTTGGCTGGCCCGTCCTTTCTCCCACCTCCACAGAGGGGGCCGGGAGGGGGCCTTTGCCGCCCTGCCTGCTGAGACCAGAATGGGGCAGCTCGGGAGGCTTCCTGGAAGAGGCGCCCTTCGAGGTCCCCTTGAGACCGAGTTGGCACAAAAGCAGCCCGGCAGAGGAGTTGGGGGCAGTGTGGGGCAGAGTCATCGCCCTGCGGATAACAAAGTAGGTGGCAGGCCGCCCTGACCAGCCCCCCTGACCCCAGCCCCCCTGACCCCAGCCCACCCCCCAGGCCCTGCCGAATCCTCAACACTAGGGGTGTCAAACTCATTTTCTCTAGGGCTACAGCAGCCTCCCGGTTGCCTTCAAAGGGCCGCACGTCATTTTAGGACTGAATACATGTAACTGCTCCTTAACAGTTAAGCGAGGCGGGTAGGAACCCCGTGCTGGGCCAAGGGTGCCAGGCGGGATCGCACGAGGTACACAGGGTGGGGGGCGGGGTTCGGTTCGCAAGCCTGTGTTTACTGATCCCGCCCAGTCCCGAGGGCTCAGCCCCACGGCCTGCAGCCAATGAGGGAGGCCGAGTGGGAGCTGGGGGCCCTCCGGGGAGAGGGGGAGTCTGCCCGGGTGGCTGGCCACAGGGACCGCGTCTTACCGCGCCAGCCCCACCACCCCAGAGCAGAGCCGTGTCTTGTGCCTGCAAATCCTGCGTGGCTCTGACCGGCCTTTGGAACACAGCCCACACCCCAAAACCCTGGTTTGCACCCCTGTAAAATGGGCGCCGTCACCAGGAGGGACGGCACCTCCCATGGGGCAGGTAGAGCGCCGGCCCCACAGCCCGGGGACCTGCCGGCCGGAGAGTCCACCGTGTCACCCCCACACTCCGAGCACAGCAGGGGCGGGGACCCTGGGGAAGGGCAGTCGGAGGTGGCGGACAGGCCTTGCTTGCCTGGTGGGCCGGGTAGAACCTGGCCTCGGTGAAGGCGGGGTGAGCCTGGGACAGCGCAGATCTCCCCAAACCTCAGAGCCAGTCTTTGTCTGCTGGGCTCTTTCCCATCCGCCCACCTGCCCACCAAAGGCATTCAAATGAGAGACAAATATTTGAGCTGGCCAGGGGCCCCCCTGAGATGCGGGACCGGTTCCCAGGCCCTCATTTGGGTATTAATTGGATTTCATTTAGAGATTTGCATGCTTATCAATGCGGGCCCTGGCCAGGCGCTGGGGACCTGGGCAGAGCCCCCAGGCTGGTAGGCAAATACCAGCCGGGGAGAGGGGCTGGGACTCCAGATCTGGGTGACAGCCAGCCTCGCCTTGCCAACAGCAGGACAGGTAACCTGAGCTGAGGGAGGCTGCTGCCTGGGGCCTGGGCCGGACGCACAGCAGAAAGAAGACAGGGGGTCCTGCGAACAGAGACCTGACGCCAAACCCCCATGGGCTCCCAACAACCCCTCAAGAGGACAGCCACCCCTCCTGGGTTGCCAGCACTGCCTTGTCACCTGGGGTCCCAGAGGGTGAATGCACAGGGGCCCCGAGGAGGACCGGAGCCTGTCCTGACCCCCGTGAGCTCGCTGGGGTCCCAGGAAGAGTTGCCTTGTCCACGGCCATTTGGGGACCCAGGCCTCTGTGTCCTCAGCCATGCTCACCCTCCCGGTGGCCTGTGGCATCTCACTGAACTGGCTGTGCCCCAGGAGAGGGACCCGGAGAGGGCAGTGCTGACCCAGAGGCCAGGTTGTCACTGTGGAGAAGAAGAAGGTCCTGCAGAGAACAGAGGACAGTGACCCCTGGGGCTGGATTCCAGGAAGGGCCCAAGTTAGGGGTTGAATTGTGAGTCCCCGAACTCATAGGTGGTGTCCCAACCCCCAGCGCTCCGGAGTGCGGCCGGTGTGGAAACAGAGTCCTCGCCCAGGGGTGGCGTTACGGGGAGGTTGTGGCGGCGGCCCGGACCCCGAGTGACCGGTGTCCTTATACAAAGGGGGAAGGGACACAGATGCCCAGGGAGGAGGCACGGGCCCTGGGCCGGGGACAGCAGGCACTGGTGTCTAAGCGTCCCAGCCTCATCAGCGGTCTTCCCTCCTGCTGCCCGGGGCCGGGGCTCCCATTACGACTCCGCCAAGCCCACCCGTGGGCGCCTTCCCTGCAGGTCTGCGTTTCCTGGGTCACTGCGGACAAAGTCCCAAGGGGTCTGGCAAGCACGGCCCGGCCAGCCTAGCAGGCGTGCACCCTGTCCTCCCTCCTGGCGTGTGGCCTTGGGCAGTGGGTGCTCAGGGGGGACTCCCCAGCACACCCCTCCCTGCTTCTAGGAAGCTGGAAGTCCCGAGTTCTGGTTTCTAGTGACAAAGGCTTATTTCAATGTGTCAGGGACTGGGGGCAGGGGGCAGCCTCAGCAGGGGACAACGCTGGGGGTCAGGTTGGCTGGGTGATGGTAGTTCCGTGTGCCATTCATCACAGTCGGCACCCGGCCGGTGGGGCTGCCAGGGTGCCAGGCAGGAGGGCCGCGGGCCCGGGGGTGGGGGGGCATCGGGGCAGGGCTCACACCGCTGCCCACTCAGTCCCGCTCTGCTTCAGTCTCCTTCAGCCCTGGCCCAGGAGAAGCCTGGTGGTGGACTGTGTGCTTGGCCCCCATTCAGCACCCAGGGCTGGACATCCAGTGGCCCAAGTGGCTGTCCTGGCTTCTCTGTCACTCGGGGCTGACAGAGCCTCCACTCCTGCTCCCAGGGGGAAACCAGCAATAACGGGCCCTGGCTCTGAACCCCGTGACCCCTGGTACCTATAGCCTTGGGCCGGTCACTGAGGCTCCCTGGCTCAGTGGAAGGGGAACAAGAGCTCTAAGAGGCTGGACTCCTGGGGGGTTTGTCCCCCACCATCACTCCCCTGACTGCTCAGCCCACAGGCTCACGACGGTACCCGGCAGGGTTTGAGGGGTCTCCTGACCACCCCTCTTTCGTGGAGTTGCCACTCAGCCTGGCCCCACAGAGTCACACCCCTGGCCTTACTGCCGGGACAGGCTCAGGTGCCCTGGGGGACACCTGCTCTGGACCGTCTGCACCACACGATTTTGACCGGGGGCCTGGCTGCCCCTCAGCCCTGCTGCTGTGCCCCGGGGTCCAGCATGTCCATCCAGGGCCAGGGACACTGCTCGGGGGTTGGGTCCATGTGCCCCTCTGAGCCCTGGCAGGGACAGCCAAGGGGCGCATCATTTCCTGACCTGCCCAGCACAAAGGTTTTGGGTAGCTTCAGCCGCAGGGACAGAGGACAGCTAAGCAGGGCTCTTTGGGGGGCCGCTGCATCAAACAAGAACACCGCACCCCACGTGCCCCGCAGAGCTCTGGTCACCCGGGCTGAGCCACCCCTCCTACCCGCCGCCCTGCCCCGTTCAGAGCTGGCCGGGCCTCATCCTGGGCAGTCACTGTGACAGCTGCCCCCAGCTTCCAGGCCACGACCAGGCCCGGGCCCCAGGCTCCCTGCGGAGCCGGCAGGCGCCCGGGCCAGGAGGGGCCCTGCCCGGGCCAGCAGACCCGAAGGCAAGCTTGCGAAGGTGTCCTCCCCAGGACAGCCTCCAGGCAGCCCCTCCCTCCAGAAGGGAGCTTGGACAGGGCTGAGGAACCCAGCTCTGTGGACGAAGGGCCTTCATCTCTGGGAGCCGCGATTTCCGATGCTGTTATTTGAGGCCACCATTGGTCCTCAATTGGCCAGGACGCTCTGACAAGGTGGCAGGCAGGCAGGTGCCCAGGTGACCCAACTGTGGTCCTGGCTGGTCACTAGCCCCTGCCCTTTCCCCTCTTAAAAAAGATGTCTTTGCTTGGACAACCAGAGACCTGTCACCGCCTGTTTCCTGACCGGATGCCGCCCCAGGGCTCAGTCACCCCCTCTGAAGGGCTGGAATCCAAGCCAAGCCCACACCTGATCACACGTCTGCCTCTGAACCCCACCCTGACTTCCAGAAAATGCAGGGACAGACAGGTGACAAATACACCCAGAGATGCCATCAGCAGCACCCAGGGCTCGGCAATGCCACAGAGCAGACGACCCCGTTCCTTCAACTCGAAATGGGTGTGAGAGCTTCACAGGCCCACAGAGGCAGCCCAGCGGGTGGCCCCGGGCTGGGTCCTCAGGCTGGGAAACCTGCTGGAAAAGCCAGGCACCCAAGGCCTGTGCCGCTGGCTGGGCGTTTGACGGAATAAAGGAACAAGTATTCGTTTGGGGGAGAGTGGTGTTGAGGTTTCCTTTGGAAAGTTTAGGGGTGCCTAGGATTTGCTTCAAAACCACGTGTAACTTGCTGCGGGGGCTTCTTGGAGGGTCCCCAGCCCGGCAGGTCCAGCCGCGGACAGCCTCTGACCGCTCCTGGGCGCTGCTTGTGGGCAGGTCCGTGAGGGCGGCGTGTCCCACAGACCCAAGTCCTGCGGCAGCCACGTGTCCAAGGAAGGTTTCAGGCTTGCTCACGTCTGCAAGTGCGTAGGCCGGGGTGGTGGAGTCTCAGCCACGGCTCCTGCAGAGGGACGCAGCCTGCCCCCCAGGCTGTCCTCCCCCACACCCCCCGCCCACCTCCACCTTGTGTCCAGGCCTCTCTCTGGGGTCCAGGTAAGGAGTCGCCGGATAGCCCAGGTCCTGAGGCTCAGTGAGGTCCCTAGGAGCCTGTGGGGTGGCCGTGCACGGAACATGCCCCCTTCTGTTCCTTGGAGGCCACCAGTTGGCTCAGCCCAGCAGCCCCAGCCGGGCCCAGCGGCCTGGGGACCCCACCAAGCCTGGGCCGCGTCAGACCCAGCACCCCATCCCCATGGTTCCTCAGAAGCCATGTGCTCTCTGCCAAGCTCCCAGGGCTCCAACAGCTTTGAACCAACCGCTCCCTGCTGAAGGGGTGGCGGGGAACCCCAGCAGCCCCGCCGACAGGCCTGCAATAAAAGGGTGCTTTGCGCACAGCCAGACTTCAAAGCTGCCGCGGCCCAGGTCAAAGGTAGAACTGAGTCACCTCTCCAGGGCCTGGGGGTCTGGGGAAGGGGCCTGCCTGTCCCTCTCCAGGGCGGCTCTCGTGCAGCCGTGACGGAGGTGGCTGGGGCCTTGCTGCTGCCACCCGGGCTGCTGCCACCTGACCCTCGCATGGAACCCAGGGCGCCAGACACGCCTCCCAGGTCCCACCACAACCCCGCAGGGTGGCTCTGCTGTCACCCCCATTTGCAGGTTGAACAACCTGCCTAGGGTCACCGGCAGGTGGCAGAAAGTGGGGATCTGGCCCCCAGGCAGCCTGGACCCTGACACAGAGGGTGGGCTGTCAGGTAGGGCTGCCTGGCCCCCCCACCCCAACTTCCCAACTGAGAGGTAGCCCTGCCTGGTCCCGCCCACGCCCACTACCCCAGCCGCACAGGCTGACCCCCTAGACCTCACACCTGCCCTCCCACCCTGCAGAGGGGGTCGGCGAAGTCTGGGGAGAAGTGACCTCAAGGGCCACCCCACCACCCGTGCCCAGCCCTCACCTGGGAGATGGGGGGCCTGAGGGTCTGGAGAGGGCATCTCCCCAGCACCAGACACACGGCGCTGTTTACTTGGAGGCTCTCCTCTCCCTGAGTGGTTTCCAGCCCAGGCCTCTCCCCAGCTGCCCTGGGCCCACCCAGCGCTGCGTGCAGGGGACCCCTGCCCGGGACCCTGCCAGGGACCCTGCCCCTCAGGGGCTGAGCGGCCGGTGGTGGCCAGCAGGAAAATCCCAGGTAGCCGGAGTGAGGCGGGGTAGACCATCTTTATTGTGTTCCGAGTTAAGGAGTCTGTAAAACGAAGTGTCCGTGTGTAGCAAGTGTCCCTGGGCGGTTCAAGTGAAGGTAGGAGCAGATGCGATGCGCTGACCCGAAAACTCGACGGCCTTCCGGGAAACCTCCGGCTGCGGGCGCCCCCGCCCCGCCCCTCGGTGCAGGTCCCAGGCGGCTACCGGCCCGCGGGGGTCCGCCTGCTCGGTGCAGAACGGCCGGTGGTCGCGCTGGACGGCGGGGTAGCGTCTTCGCGTCCCGGCGTGGCGGTGGCTTGGTTCCGCAGGCCGCCCGCCTGGCGGGCTCGCAGGTGGGGCGCGCCCGGCCCGCAGCATTCGGGGCTCCGCTGCCGAGGCAAGAGACGGGAACTCGCGTTAGTGCGGGATCCGGCCCCGCCTGCACCCCCGCGACGGCGGCAGTTTCGTTGGGGAGCTCGGCTCCCTCCGTGGGCGCCGCGGCCTCGGTCTGCGCCGCGAGCCCGGCGGGGGCGGGGCGCGCTGCGCCGCGGGGAGTCGGGCTCCCGCCGACTCATTTCTGCCGCCCGCCGCTGCCGCGATTTGCAATGCAAACTCACCCCGCCCCCCGCGCCGCGGCTCGGCTCGCGCTCGGGCCTCACCCGCCCGAGGGCCGCGCCCCCCGCCGCCCCGTCCCCTCCCTCCCCCTTCGGCGGCGGAGCCGCGAGAGGAAGTTTTGCAATCCCGGACAAACAGCGCTGGTCTTGCACAGGCTTGAAAAGCCGGGGGAGAGGAGGAGCGAGCGGAATCGGGGCTCCCCGGGGCCCGGCCGTCGCCTCCGCCGGCCCCCTCGGGGCGCGAGCCGAGCGCGGGGGTCCCTGTCTGTTCCCGGGCGCCGCCCCGGCCGCCTCCGACAACCCCACTTCCCCGCCGTTCCGCCGTTACCTCGAGGAGCGGGGGGCTCAGTAGCCCCCTAACCAGCTGGAGAAGTCGAGCAGCTCTTGCTCCGCGGGGCTCAGCGCGCCCTCGCAGCCACTGTCCTCCGACGAGTAGGCGGAACGCGGGGAGCCGGGCTCCGAGCTGCCCCCGCGGCCTGAGGACAAAGAGGCGCAGGAGGGCGAGGCGGCGTCCGCCGGAGTCGCGGGGGTCCCGGACGGCCCGTGGGGCGCTGGGGGGCGCGCGGCTGGCGCCAGCAGACCGCCCCCCAGCGCGGCGCGCGCCGTGTCGTGCTCGGCCAGCAGGCGCTGCAGCGCCCCGATGTACTGCACCGCGGAGCGCAGCGTCTCCACCTTGCTCAGCTTCTTGCTGGCGCCGCCGTGCGGCACGTGCTGCCGCAGCGCCTGGAACCCCAAGTTCACCAACTTCACGCGGTTGCGCTCGCGCTCGTTGCGCCGCGCCACGGCCGCCGCGCCACTCCCGGTCTCCTCGGGGCACAGCCGTCGCCGTCGGCTACAGCGCAGCAGCTCCGGGGACGAGGGTCGCCGCCGAGCGGCGCAGTCGCCCGAGACGCCGGGCGCGGAAGGTGCGGAGGGAGCGGGGGGAGCCGGTGGCGCGGGCAGGGCGGGCGGCGCGGTCCCGGGCTGCGCGCCGCTGTCCATCGCACCCGCATCCACTGGCCCGGAGCCTCCACCGAGCCCCCCCACTCCGTAGGTCGGTGCAGCCAGAGGAACCGGGGGCTGGTGGGCCCCGAGGGGGGCCTGTGACACTGTGCGTCCCAGGTCTTCTGAGGTCCGGGCCCGCGAGCCTCCGGAGGCCGAGACGCGGGGCCGTGCGCGCCGGGAAGTGTGGGGCGCTCGTGTCTCGCGCGTGCGGCCGGACGCTCCCCAGGGCTTCCTGACGCAGCGCAGACGGCTGGTTTTTAAATGTATAGATAACCCTCCTCCGCGCGCCGCCGCCTCCTTTCTCACGCCCGCCTCCCTTTGCCTCGCCCTCCCGCCCAGCTTCGCCCTGCCCCTCGCACACTCAGCCTGCAAAGAGCAGCCCAGAGCGCGACCCCACCCCGCCCCCGGGCGCTGTCCGCAGGCCCCAGCTGCGCCCACTCCCTCCAGGTGCAGCCCTAGGCTCCGGGGGACCTCTGCTCACAGCAGGTGCTCGGTGCGTCCCCCAAGACGCATCCAGCAAGTCCCGGGTGCAACCCTCCCGGCGCTGTCCGGGGGTCGCCAGTGCGACCCCCGCCGCCCCAGCGCGGCCCACAGCTCTGCGAGTCTGGCGCCCCGACGCTTGCGCGAGGCCTGCTGGCCCCCGGAGCTGCCAGTCGCAGCAAGCGGGGGTCGTGGCCGCTGGGACCGCACAGCTCTGCCCAGGTCTGCGAGACCCCCGGGGCCGCACGCTCCGGGCCGCCGGCACCGATGCCCGGGACCCGCGTGGCTGAGACGCCGAGGCCCGAGCCTCAGCCAATGGCCCGCCGCTTGTTCGGTCAACAGCAGCGGGCGGGGCCCACGCCCGGCCCCGGGGAGGAAGCGCGTACGCTCGGCGCGTGGCTCCCGCGAGCGCCTCCGACAGAGCTTGGCTCCCGCTCCTCCCCCCCCACCCGCTCGCTCCCCCCGAGACCGGGTGGGGCGCACCCCAGCACACCTGTTCCCCCGCCCACTGCCCACCTGTGATTCCTCCCCCCCGGAGTGGGAGCGGACGACGCAGCCCTTCGGGTGGGACTGGGGGGGCGGGGTTCAGGTTCCTGGGGCACAGCCCCCCAACCTGTAGCCACACTCACTGCCTGTAGTTTCCATGCGCCCTGGGCCTTGGGGGCCCTGCAGCGCTAGGCCTGGAGGTTTGCGCCCACCCGACCGCTTGGGACCCCGGCCTGCGGTTCACCACCTCCCGCCCCGCCCCGCAGCTCCCTCCAAATCCGCCTGCCCTTGGTGCCTTGTTTTCTGGGGCTCTGCCACCCAGCTCGCGGCCCTCGCCCCTTTTTCTCAGGGCCGCCCCTCTCGGCCTTGGCCACCGGGTGGCTGGGGCTTCCTCTCCCACCTGCCCTATGGGCACTCAGATTGGGCCCCCGGCTTTGGACAGCGCAGGCCGGGACCCTAGGGGAAGTGGGAGAGAGAGTTTTTCCCTGACCAATGGATGGAGGGGAAATTTCCCGTCTGCAGAGCAGGGTTTGCGGGAGTGTGCAGGACACGGCCTTAACAGGCGACTTTGGTCCGACCTCAGGGCCACAGCCTAGCTGGCTTTTTTCTCTAAGGGTCACCAGACCCCCTGGGCCAGGACCTCTGTGAGTGGAGTGATGGGACCCACCCCCCACCCCACCCCGCCTGGAGCCGCCTTCCTGGTTCTAGCTGGGACCCGGCGCAGGGGAGGGGGCAGGGGTACCCTGAGCACTTCCTATGGACCTGGGGACCACTGGCTCCCAGCTGACCCTCTCCCAGCAGGTCACCTTGCCTGCCTTCCTGTCCCTCGAGTGAGCTGGAGACTATCAGGTAGGCCTGGGGCCACCTGTGTCCCAGGAGGACACTGAGTCAGAGAACATGGATGTGTCCACTGTCACACCTCTGGCCAGAGAGCGACCCAGACAGAAATGGAGGCCCCACCTTCCGCCCTGCTGGGGGCAGGAGCTGAGTCCCCTGTGCACCCTCTCCTTGGTCAGGGGTCCTCGGCCTTTCCCAGAAGGTCACTTGGCAAACCTCAGAGATGGAGTTGCCTGTCCTCCCTTCCCTGCCCATGGCATAGGCACCACGAAACTCCCAGAAGCCTGCCAGCAGGGTCTTGAGGATCCTGTCCTGGCCAGGACAGGTCCTCACTGCCTACGGCCACAGAGCAGGCCACCAGGCGCTCGTGGCTTTAACAAAGGTTCGTGATTCCTCAGGATTCTATGGGGTGGCGGGTGGTGTCCCCTGCTGGTCCGATCAGCTCACTCAGCTGCTACATTCAGCAGGGTGGACAGCCAGGTGTGGGGGCTGCTCTCTGGGTGGTCCTCACCCCGCAAGTCACGGCTGGGTCCCGGGAGGGACACAGCAGCCACTACAGGTTTGGGGTCCCTTCTGAGATGATAGGTTCTAACACCGGCCGTGCAGGGACAGGGGTTGCCCGGCCCTGGGACTGTAGCAAAGGTTATTCAATTGTGTCCTTGAAGGGGATGAACTGTGTGGAATGAGTGGATTGTATCTCAACCAAGCTGATTAAAAAATGTCAAGTATGCTGCCTGTCAGGCTCTGCCCCAGGCCCTCTGCCTGCGCCCCACACCCTCCCTGGGCCGCTCCCCTCGCCCCCGGCTCTGCGCTGTCTTGGGCCTCCACCCCTGAGCTGTGGCTCAGGCACCAGAACACCCAGCCCTGCCCCGCCATCTGCTCTGTCTGTGAGTCGGACCCCCGCAGGGACCTCCCACAACGCTGTCACGCTGTGTCTGGCTCCTTCAGTCGACAAGAGGGTCCCCAGGGTGCAGCCACGTTGTAGTGGGCGCACTTACAGCAAGTCAGGCAGGCCAACGGCACGTCGAGTGTTCACCAGCCCCCCGGGGCCAGAGGCGACCTACTGGCCGGGTCTGCATGGAGCGGGCAGCGCACCCCACAGGGATGCTCTGGCCCCCCGGGCCTGGCCGACCTGAGGTCACAGCCGCCGGCAGGGGGGCCCATTGCTGGAGGCTGTGAAGGCCCAGGCCGCGCGCTTACCTCTCCCACGTGAGCCGCTGACCGGAGCCCGCACCCCAGCCTGCTCTGCCCATTCTCCCCCTCGTGGGACCGCTATCTCCTGCCCTCATCACGCAGGGCAGGTCCCAGACAACCAGGGAAAGCCCCGGGGCCTAGGAGCCGCAGAAATTACCCAAATTAGCCAACCCTCCACCTGCCTGCCCGGCCTCGCCCGCTTCCCTCGGAAACCACAATAAAGGCCCACATTTTCCCCTCCCTCTGCCTCTTGCCCGACCCTGGTGTCCTTGCGTGGCTCTGCGTGGTACCACCTGTCTGTCCCCTGCCTTCGGGGAGGTAACAAAGCATCTGCTGGCCCTGCTGGATGTGAATAATAATAAAACCCGCTCCCCAAAGCCTGGCCAGAGAGTGGCAGGGAGAGGGTCAGCCAGCCTGGTGCCAAGGTCCATGACTCTGCCTCTTCACATGGCTGCAGCCTGGGCCTCTCATGGGGCTGCGACCGGGTGACCTGGCCAAACCTGCTGGGGAGAGGCCACCTGTCCATGGAGTCCACCCTGCATCCCTGGGGGTATGTGAGACCGTGAAGAAAGAGGGACACCTTCAGGGGTCGGGGGACAAGTGTTCCAAGCCACCCTTTCTAGGTGTGTGTGATGCAGGCCCCCAGCAGGGCGAGTGCAGAGGGACAAGGGTGGCCCTGTGAGTCACTCGGGAGGAAGTACGGGCTTCTGAGAACCCCATGCCAGTGACCACGGCCCCCAGACAGCCTCGGAGCTCAGCTTTCTTGCAGACCCAGGGAAAGGGGCAAGAAAGCTGGAGGGGCCGCTTCCATATCAGAAAAAGTAAATTTCAGAATGAAGGCTATTCCCAGGAGTGGAGAAGGTCACTTGCTAACAATTAAGGGACCGGTGGAGAGGCCATAGCCACCCTGAGGGTCAGACCCGCAGGGGAAAGAGGTGGGGGGACATCCACTCGCCCCCCTTCACACGTGACAGAACAGGTAAACGGAAAAGGGAGAAGATAAGTAACATTATCCTCCATCTTGACCTGCTAGACATGAATAGAAAAGTCCATCCCATAACAGAAAAATACTTGTTATTTTTTAATGCACTTGAAATAGTTACCAAATTAAACCACCTGATGGGCCATGAAGCAGTCCCTGAAAAAATGCACAAGGACTCACGTTAGGCCAAGTATATTCTCTGGCCATACAGGAATTGAGTTAGACTAGTAAGCGAAAGATATCTGGAAAATCTCCAAATGCTTGGAAAAAAAAAAAGATCAAAATAACCTGTGATTCAAATTGGAAACTCCTTTGAACCAAGTAAAAAGAAAAACAGCATTTCACAATGTGGAGAATGCAGTGCTAAGAGGAAAATCTGAAGTGCCCAACACATTAATCAGCTCAAGTCATTGACTCTGGGTTCCTCATGAAATTAGAAAAAAATAAGAGCACGTTACACCCTGTGTAAGCAGGAGAGCTACAGAAATGAGACCCGGAGCAGAATCAGTGAAACGGAAAGCAGAAAACAATAGTCAGCGACCAGTGAAGTCAACGCTGGTCAGGAAAGGCAGTGAAAGTCAACAGGTTTTCCTGAATAAAAGAAAGGGACAAGGGGAAGCATCAGTACAGGCCCTACAGAGATGAAAGAAGAACAAGAAAATGCCAGGGCTTCCTGCCAACAATGTCATCAGCGAAGATGAAAGAGGCAGACTCCTTAAGACACACAAATGACCAAAACTCACTCAAGGGGAGCCCTGGCCGGTGTGCATTGTGGACGGAGCACTGGCCTGTGGACTGAGGTGTTGTTCGATTCCCAGTCGGGGCACATGCCTGGGTTGCAGGCCAGGTCCCCAGCTGGGGGCGTGGGAGAGGCAACTGTTCGATGTTTCTCTCCCTCTGAAAAATAAAATACAATCTTTAAAAAGAAGGAGAAATAGGGGACCAGAAGGGCCCTGCATCTCATTAGTCAATTAGACGTGTAGTTAAAAGCTTTCTGACAAGAAAACTCCAGGCCTTGGGGGCATAGCTGGTGAACGCTTTCCAACATCTACGGAATGAAATAACATCAAAAATAACGTGTACAATAACATCAAAAATACTAAATAGTTATAAATAGTGGCAAAAGATGTTCAGGACTGGTACCATGAAAACCACAACACTCAGCCGAGAGAAATGGAAGAAGGTTCATAAAGGCAGAGATGTACCATGTTAACTGTCCCAAGGTTGATCCACTGATCCAACACAATCCCAGTTAAAATCACAGCAGAATTTCTGTAGAAATCGGCACATTGGCGTGCGCTTTCTGACTCCCCCAAATTCATTTCCGTTGCTCAGGGGAGAGGTCACTTTACCCGGGAACGCTTGGGAGCCCACGCGAATTCTTACTGTTAGAATCAACAGGGAATTTTTTTTCCATTGAATGTTATTCAAGAACATTAATAGTTTTCAGGGCATGTGGGCAGGAGTCTGAGTTCAGCCTCTCCACTCTGTCTTGTCCAACTTTGTCCTGCGGAGACCCTGTGCACTGGGGGCTTTCACGTTGGCTTCGTCAACCGTCTTCACAGGGACAGGGAAGTCCCCGTCTGTTGTCCTTTCATTCCAAGCTGACCGGCTGACGGGTGGCTCCCTCCAGCTCAATGTCGGTGGCGTGGTGAAGCCATGGGGCATTTCCAGCTCCTGGCTTCGATGTTGACGGGGTGGCCCTGGACACCTGGGGTTATTTTAGGACCTTGGACACCTTCTCCTATTGAGGCTGCGTGTTGACCCCAACAGCCTCCACCCACCAGGATCCCTGCTGGGGTCAATTCCTCGACCCTCCAGTTCTGTCACTGGAATAAGGGGCATCTGAGGGTCACTGTGGTTTCTCGTCCGGGCAGCAGGCTCTGTCCTTTCTGCTGCCACCGCGCTGTCCTTGCTGGGCTGCCCCCCCTCGCACAGCGCATCGCACTGATCCTCCACGTGTCCTTGTGCCTGCACCCACCCACGCTGCGGCTGAGCGGCACCCTCTCCACTCCGACACCTCCCTGGGCCCCGGGGCGCCTCGCAAACCTGCGTCTCACCGCTGACAAGGGCCCGTGTGCCTGAACGTCTCTCTCGAGAGACACTCGGCTCCACTCGGCCGGGCTCCGTAACCCCGCACGAGGGCCGGGCTGTGGTTTCTCCTCTCCGGGAGGCACCCAGGGTCAGGGTTTGCCCCCCGAACTGATCCGTCGGGTCCTGGGTGGCGGGAGGACCAAAGCCCGGCCTCCTCTGGGTCAGTCGAAGATGGGGGAGAGCTTGGCTTCCTGTCCCTTTTATTTTATTTTCTTAAAACACACGGGGGGTTCTGAGGAGAAGGGGGATGGTGAGGAGGGGACAGGAGGTGGAACTGGGGGAGGTGTCAAGACTAAGGAGGCAGCTGGGGCCCCGGAAGGTGCCAGGTACGGCTGTACCAGCAGGTCAGGCGATTGGCTCCGTAAAGGACAGGAAGCAGCCCTGAGTGGGCGTGGAGGACAGGGGACTCGGGCTTTGGGGTCAGAGGAAACGGTGCCAGAGGTGGGGCAGAGCAGCCCCAAGGGCACCCCATGGTGCCAGGCTGGGGTCAGAGGAGCAGGGGTGAACTCATGGCTTTTGATGTAGAGAAATGGACAGAGACGTGGCTCTGGGCGTGAGAGGCAGACAGACGGGGGGACAGACAGACCGGCAGACAGTGCTCAGCTGAATGGCTGGGAGAGAGGGTGCCCAGCAGCACTGGGCGCACCTCATGCCCAGGTCTTGGCTACCCAACGCCACTTCCCACCGAGGGCACCCAGAGCTCCTGGACCCGTGGCTGGTTCCCGGCTGAGGGAGGAAATGGCAGGGTGACCTGGAACACTTTTTTTAAAAACACATTTTATTTATTTATTTTTAGAGAGAAGGAAAGGGAAGGAGCAAGAGAGAGAAAAACATCCATGTACGGTTCGTTCTCGTGCAGCCCCAGCTGGGGGCCTGGCCCACAACCCAGGCCTGTGCCCTGACGGGGAATCGAACCAGCGACCTTTGGTTCGCAGGCCTGCACTCAGCCCACTGAGCCACTCCAGCCAGGGCCCAACCTGGAATGTCGTGATGTCTCAGTAGGTAAGCAAGCGGCTCCAAAAATGATGAGCCTTTATCCAAATGACACAAAGCCAGCTTGAAGGGGCTCCTTGCTGGTCACACCTGGGACAATGTAAGCATCACAATAAGGAGCTAGTAACAGATCGATTCATTGGTTCTTTCATTCACTGTAGGGAGATGAAGCTCTTTTTGAGGGGCCCGAATGCCAGCTCATACATGTAGACGGGTTGTGCCCCCTTATCTGCGGGGTATGAGTTCCATGCTCCCCAAGCATGCCTGATACCGCAGATAGTACCGGGCTCTGTACACACTATGTTTTTTCCCGTGTGTCCATGCCTGTGACAAAGCTTACTTTATGGATTAGGCACAGCTGGAGGTTAACAATAACCAATCCCTTGCAACAACATGGATGGAACTGGAGAGTATTATGCTGAGTGAAATAAGCCAGTCAGTGAAGGACAAATATCATATGATCTCACCCATTACGGGACAATAATGAGCGAAACTAACAACAAGCAAAACAGAACCAAGTATATGAATACAAGGAATAGGCCTTCAGTGGTCAGGGGGAACGGGGTTGGGGGGAGAGGGGAGGTAGAGGCAAAGAAGGGGAGCAGCTTAGACAAGAACCTAGTATAAAGGAACCATGGACATGGACAACAGGTGGGATTGACTTTGGGGGGAATGGGTGGGTGGGGAGGGGGACAGAGGGGAGCAAAAAGGGGATGGATGTAATACAACAACAATAAACTTAAAAAAAAAAAACAAAAAACAATAACCAATCCTGTTAAACAGTGCAGTTGTGACCATGTGCTGTAATAAAAGTCCTGTGACTGCGGCCTCTCCCTCTCCTGAGTTCTCTCTTTGTCCTCTGGTCGCCGTCTGTCTCGTGATGGAGGGTGGTGCACCAAATGCCGGAGGCAGGGGGACAACAGCAAGCTAATCTCACCTTTGATAATCCAGGCGGCTCTTAGGAATGGTTGGCATCTCACTCTGGCCCTCGGGGCTTTTGACCTCGGACAGAGGGGCAGACAGTTCTTTAGCAAATGGGTTTGCAACAAAGAATTGCAACCAGGTCTGATGTGCTGCCCGTAGGTCCAGAGCAACGAAGGAGAGAGGCTTTATAGATTAGGGGAGCTGCCGTGAACCGTGCATTGGGGGCAGGTAGGGGTGGCTACCTACCTGGGGTAGAAGTGGCTCCACCTGGGGTGAGATACCATCTCCGGGGCTGAGTGGTGACGGGATGGGGGAAAATAAGGTTTCCTTCAGCACAAGCTCTGTGATACCAGGACCACTGATCTGATAAGTGAGGTGGCCACTGAGTGACTCACAGGGAGGGACAAGGGGATGATGAGTCATGTCCCAGGTTGGACAGAGCAGGGGCCTGAGCGTTCATCACGCCACTCAGAACGGTGAGCAATTTACTGTAGGCAGATCGTTAGTTTCTGCAGTTTTGCATGTAGTATTTTTGGACCTCGGTTAACCTCGGCCAACTGAAACCTCGGCAAGCAAAACGTGGATGAGGAGGGGCTGCTGTACTGAGTGATCTAAGCACAGCCCCCAGTTGGTGCTACACCAGTGAGCAACATTTCACAGGGAAACCGGACAGTTTACACGGTTCCCAAGTGCCTCCCCCCCAAATCAGGAAGGGCAAAACGCTAACGCCACATGGGAGAACCAATCACACTTGGACCATGGTTCAAAGTCAACGCACCAGGACCCCGCTTGGGCATGAGCACCCCACAGCTTCCCACATTAAGCACCTGGAAAACAGGGAGTGCGTGAGCTGTGAGGGGTGAGACACAGCCCTAGAACCCTGGTTCGTCTGCACGCACTGAGCGTTTCCAGGCTCAGCTCGGGGTCTCTTGAGGCGGAGATCCGGGAGAGGCGGGTGGTGAGAATCCACCCGGCAGACCCCGGACACAAGGGAGGTGGAGAGATGGAGGCAGAACGTGCTAGACACTGGGGTGGCTACCTACCTGGGGTAGAAGTGGCTCCACCTGGGGTGAGATACCATCTCCAGGAGGCCAGACCCGAAAGGATGAACACTTCTGGTTCCGTTCCTAGTAGGCCCCTAGATTGGCCAAGTTCCCAAAGACAGGAGACAGGATGACGGTGGCCCTGTGCTCAGTGACAGGTACGCACACAGGAATTGGTGAAGCCACCGGAGGAAGGGAAAGGGGGCCTGCCTTTATCTCTGGGGAGCCCAGAGCGGACCATGGATGTGAGAGAAACATTCATGGGTCGCCTCCCATCTGCGCCCCGACCCGGGATAGAGTTTAAGAAGACACTACAGTGTCATGTCCCTCTTCAAGGCTCACACCTGGCCCACGTCCCGCACCGACCCAGACCTGGGCAGGGAGCATCATGATTATAAACCCACATGGGCCTCCCTCGGTCCCTCGGCGTTCACAGGCACGTTTTAATTTTTTTTAAACAAAAAGAACACCTTTGTTGGGACAATTCACACGCCCTGGCTGGGCAGCTCTGTGGGTTGGAGCGTTGTTTTATACACCGAAGGGTTTCGGGCTCTATCCTGGGTTGGGGTGCAGATGGGAGGTGACCCATGAATGTTTCTCTCTCACATCATGGTCCGCTCTCCCTCTCTCTCTCGAAGATCAATAAACCTGCCCTCGGGTGAGGATGGAAAAATAAACATGTGAAGTACTCAGGTCGACGGCTTGCCGCACATTCAGAGGGGTACAGTCACCAGCACTGCCTGGTTCCACATTTCCAGCACCCGGAAGGGAATCTGTCCCCGTGAACTGCCCCCACCCCCACCCCATCTCCCTGTCAGCCCAGGCTCCACTGACCCCTGTCTCTGCAAGTGCACCCACTCTGGACGCAACAAAAATGGACTCAGGCGTCCCCCTCACCACGCACTCCTGCATCTCCTGTGCTTCGCTTCCAGGTGAAGACAAAGTCAGGTCGTGCTGCAGCTAAGCACAGCTTGCGAGCGAAGGCCTGTCCCCAGCTTCCTGCTCCGGGCGCAGCGGGGCCCCTCCCGCCTGGTCCCCACCCACACGGTGTCCCCATTGAGCAGCGAGGGGGCCGCTGGGGCACACCTCCCATGAATGTCGGGGAGCAGAACAGGAGGACAACAAAGTCGTGGCTGGGCTCACGTCCCACAGCTTCACAACCAAGCGGGGAAGAAGTGTGACAGGCCTGCCACAGTGGGGCCGCAGGTCCCGGGGGCCAGGCGCCCCCAAGCACCTCCTCAGAGCCACCCGAGTCTCTTCACTCAACAAGTGCTGCTGGTGTGTCCCCGTGCCCCGTGGGATGACACAGGCCTGCATTCCTGAAGGTCTGAGCAAAGTGACCGATGGTTAAGACCGGTGGTGGCCCGGGGCTGGCAGAGCTCCATGCACAGGGGCGCCGGAGGGGATGAGCTCATTGCGCCCCAGGACACCCCAGTGATGGCCTGTGGCCCAGGGGAGGGGCCCTGTCACCGCCCTGCCAGGCCCTCAGTGTTAGGAGCAGGGGCCACCCAGGCTCCAGGCCTTGGGCACTGGCTTATCTCTCTGGCGGGGATGAAGGGTTCCCTTTGGGTGAGCTGAGGAGGGTGGAGGCTGCCCCCTCCTGGCCCAGGGAAGCAGCCTGGCAGTGGGGGGCGGGGGCTGCTGCCTGCTGGTGCCCCACTCGGGTCCCCAGAGCTGGGGGCCCATGGCAGCTCAGACAGTGGGCAGAGAGCGGCAGAGGGCACGTGCGTAAGTGCAGAGCTGAGAGGAGACACAGCCGCGGAAACAGGTGGATGAAGGGTGGGCGGGCAGGTGGACAGGTGGGCAGGCGACACCACCGAAGGAGCAGGCGCCTTCGTGGGCCAGCCGTTCCTGGAGCGGCGGGCAGGCCGACTCAGAGCCGAGAGTCCAGGACACGGCGAGCCGCGGTCAGCCAGTCCCCCAGCGCCTGCGCCCCTCTGTGCCGAGAGGCAGGGGTGGGAGGGTGGGGGGGGGTGATACTGGGCTTTCAAGTAAAATTCGTGGGGGACAGTTTCGGGGTTACAGAAAAGTTGCGAAGATACACAGTGGGTTTCGGTGCCCAGCACCCAGCTCCCCTTTCCAACACCAGACGTGGTGTGAGGCACGTCCGTAAGACATTGGTCTTTATGGATCCGTGTTGACTGTGGCCACGCTCTGTTCTGTTTCCTCAGTTTTCCTCAGTCTCCGTTCCTGTCCCAGGCTCACCCAGGACCCCATGTCACACTCAGCCCTCACGCCTCCAGGGCTGCTCCAGGCTGGGCTGGCCTCCCAGAGTCCCCTCAGCGCGGAGACTGACAGTTTGGAGGGGGGCTGGTTAGCATTCGAAAGCTGTCCTCTGTTGGGGTTCATGTCCCGTTGGACCGGGGCTGTGGGTGTGGGTGAGGACCAGGTCACGTCACATCAGGGCACACGCTTTCCACGTGACTGGTCCCTGGGAGGCTGGCCCAGTGGAGCCGTGCTGGTCAGCTTTGGAGTCTATCCTGCGCCCTCCAGGGGAGGAAGCCATGGGGCACAGCCCCCCACCCCAATGCAGGGGCCCACGCTCAGTGTTTTGGGTTCTCCTGCACGGGAAATTTGGTGGTTATAGTTCAACACGATATTATCGATTTTGTGGTTCAGTTGCTTCAGTTTTGGCCACTGGAAGCTCTTTAGTTGGCTCATGTGACAACATAGTTTTTAATCAACCAATTAATTATTAGGAGAGAAAGAGGGAGGACATGGAGGTACCTGAATGGCCAATAATGATACACAAACACAGATGTAGGCACACACACGTGTACACACACATACTCATATGGGTGGGCATGTGAATACATGCACACATGTGCACCCACATGCACATGTACACACAGGTATGTGATCACATGCACACATGTGTAAACACACATATACTCATATGGGTGGGCATGTGAATACATGCACACATGTGCACCCACATGCACATGTACACACAGGTATGTGATCACATGCACACACGTGTACACACATACTCATGTGGGTGGACATGTGAATATATGCACACATGTGCGCCCACATGCACATGCACACACACAGGTATGTGATCACATGCACACATGCACACACATCCACATCCACATGAATGCATACACTCACAGAGCACTTGAACATGGGCATACATGTACACGACCCACAAGCATATGCACACATTCACACCGGTATGCACACACCCACCCACACGCACACAAACACACGTGCGCTCCTATGTGCACGAATTAAAGACCTGCATCTCTGTGGAGATGAAGGCAGGAGGCAGCCTAGGCTTGTTTGTGAGGCCTGGTCCTCACGATGGGGCCCATCGGGGTAGGGGAACCCGCCCCCTGGGCTGGCCCCTTGGGGGTGCAGCTGCTGCTTTAGGGTCCCTCCTCACCTCCACAGCTTGCCCTTGGGAGTGGGTGTTGGCCCAGGTGTCCAGAGAGGAGGGGTGAGTGGCTCAGGGCAGGGGGCCTGTGGCTTCCTGAGGCGCCACCCTGTCTTGCAGGGTGTTAGGGGGATGGCGTGGCTCAGCCCAGGGTCTAGGGGTTCATGGGGCAAGTGTGATGGAGCCTGGAACCTGCCAGGCTCCCGTCCCAGCCAGCGGTGTGGGAACCGGGGCTGTGGTCAGAGGCCTGGCCACTCGCCACATGGTTGGTCCCTGGGAGAGACTTCCGACCGCATTTGCCACAGAAGGGTTTGGTGCCACTTTGGGCACCGCGAGGTCATCTTTGGCAGGTGCCATCCGTCGGAGGCCCAGCGTGGGTGTAAGCGAGCCCCCTCCTCGTGCCCTCAAGATGGCTCCGCTCCCCATTACTCATGTGCGCACTGAACATCAATATACCTTTTCTGTGTAGTGGTCACAGAACATTTCAGATGGTGTTACGTAAGACATGCTTCCAGAAGGCTGTTCCCAGTAGGCCTGCCTTCCAGATCCCTGCCGGGATGAAGGCCCTGGGCAGGACTCCCTGGGACGGCCCCTGCTTGCATGCTGCCCAGACGGGGATCTCAGCCCCTGCCCAGGTGCCTGCTGCCTCGCCGAGGTGTCCTCTGCAAGAACACCAGAACAAGGCCGTGCCCTCTGGCCTCAGCTGTCCACAGCGTCCTGGTGTCCTGGCCAAGTCTGAGGCAGCACGGGGGTGGCTGGCAGGAGCCGGTCGCCTCCCCTCCCCCCTTTTCCTGGGCACCGCTGCTCAGCGCTCAGGATGTGTTGACAGACGGCTGGGCGGACCCAATCTACCTCCTGGGCAGGCAACTGTGGTCTGAGGCCCCCACCCTGTTGGAAACCACAGTGGGAGGGGAAGAGAGAGCAGGGGACGGGAGGGGAGCGGAGCAAAGGACTGGAGGGGAGACTACAATGGACCCCTGGAGTCGAGTCAGGGTGGCCAAATGCCAGATGCTGGTCATCAGCTTCTTTGTCCTGGTAACTGGCTGGCTGGGATGGGGTAAGGGGGGCATCAGGGTAGAGGGGTGGCAGCTGGGTGGCTAGACCTCCGGCACAGCAGTTTCCTCCACACACCAGCCCTGCTGTCCCCATTCTGCCCCAAGGACATGCACCTGGGGTCCCTGGTGGTGGGAGCTCTCACGGAGGTCAGGGACGCGGCTCCTGGGGCTGGGCCGGGCCCCCTGCCTGCTCTGCAGAATGGCCCAAGGTCCCCAGTTCCTGGAGAAGCTGGACAATGGGGGTGCCTTTGGGGTGGGTGGAACTGTGTGTGTGTGTGTGTCAGCACATCCATGCATGAGTGTGTGGTGGGGTGTGTGTGTGTTGGGAGGGCCTGGGGCAAAGACCTGAGACCGCCTCACAGACACACGGAAGTGGAGTCTGTCTCGTGCAAGACCAGGCAGCTGGGGGAGGCTGGCGGGGGACCCCCTGAGGCTGGCACGGGCCCCCAGCCTCACCCTCGCATCTGCCCCACCAGCTGCTCAGCGTCTTCGTGGCCGCCATGGCCGTGCTCACCTACTTCGGGGACCACTTTGTGGTCCTCAGCCGCGCTTCTCCAGAGGGCTCCCCCTACGAGGCCATGCACCGCTGGGGTGAGTGAGGGCCCAGGTCGCCCCTCTCGGGGCCGGGGTGCCAAGGCAGCTGGGGAGGAACCTGGGCTGGGTCAAGGGCCCCCAGTGGAGCTGGACAGGGATAGGCAGAGGGGTCAGGAGCAGAGAGTCCACGCAGAGCCTGGGGTCTGTATTCAGCCCCTCCCTGGGCACCTGAGGACAGTGTGTCAGGTGCCATCTGCACTCTGCCCCTGTGTCTTGGAGTGGGTGTCCCCACAGAGGGGGGGCTCAGCCCTGGGCAGTCCTTGAGCAGCTCAAAGGGCTGACAATGTCCCTCCAGGGGCTTGAAACTTAGGTGAAAGCAGCAAGGGGGATGGCCGTGGGGAAACAGACCCACCGGGTTGGGTGGGGCTCCCAGCCTTGGGCCTTGTGCCCCCTAGGCCCCACTTGTTAACCTTGACCCTGAACCCCAGCCTCCCTGGAGCGGGAAGCCTGGGTCTGGGCTGATAAGATTGTAGCCCCATGTGGGCTGTCACTAGGGTCTGGGAAGGGGACAGGATGTAGCTTCAAAGATAGCCCCAGCCAGGAGGGCCGGAAGCAGTGGTGGGGGGCAGGGCTTGGTCCTTCCTTGGGGTCCTTCTGAGTGTGGGGAGGACAGAATAGCGGGGCGTGGGGGGATAGGAGGCACATCCCGTTCTGATGGGAAGATGGGCCTATTCAGAGCTCCCAAAGCCCAGCACCCCTCCACTTTGGGTGGACTTCAGACCCAGGCTCTGTGCACTGGGGGCCCCTGGCCTCGGCACCCCTAATCCTCCTCCTCTCTCTCCCCACCCAGCCTTCATTGCAGGTATCAGCCTGGCGGGGCTCCTCAGCCTGGGGGCTGTGTTGAGTGCGGCAGCCACCATGCGGGAGGCCGCGGGCCTCATGGCCGGGGTGAGTCCTCCATGCCTCCAGCTCCGCCAGCACCCCAGACTGGAATCAGGAATGGCAGGGCTATGAGCCGAGGGAGCCTTTCTCTGCTTCCCCTGTCCTGATGGAAACTGGGGACAGGGGGACCTGGGCCAGCCAGGGCCCCGCCCCCTAGAGGCCAGCCAGGGCCCCGCCCCCAGAGGCCAGCCAGGGCCCCGCCCCCTAGAGGCCAGCCAGGGCCCCGCCCCCAAACCAGCCAAGGCCGAGTCCCCAGGCCGTACTTCCCAGCGTCATCCTCGGGGCGGGAGAGGCAGAGCCCAGGGAGGTCTGGTTCTGTTACCCTGGAGGCCCTGGGATTTCTGATGAATTCCGTTTCCTGTTACGAAGAGTCCCGGGGAGGCAGGAAAAGGCCCTTCTACCCGCCCACCCGCGTCACTGCAGGTCCTCCCGAGCTCCACGCTGCGGAGGGGTCTCCCCAGCCCCTGAGCCGCCACAGGGCCCTGGATCTGCCCCCACGGCGAGGCCTCGTGTTGTCCCCATACCCGCACCCCCACGTGGGCCCGCCTAGGTCCGCGCCGACGGTCGTGTCGCTCCACGGGCCAGGAGCACCTCCCCGCTGGGCTCTAGCTTCCCCCTCTTTCCTGCACCCCCAGCTACAGCCTGGGTGCTTAGGGTGCAGGGAGTCCAGCCTCCCTCCCTCTGTTCCAGCCAGGAGGCCCACTCTTTGCGCCTCCAGCCCTGGAAGCTAGTGTGGGGGCGCGGGCCGACCTCCCCAGGTGGCCTCCGAGACCCAGAACTGCCCCTGTTCCCTGTGCAGCCTGGGTGAAGCAATGCTTGTTGAGTGGCTTGGGTTGTAACGGGCCCACGGGCAGGGGCAGGGTCACCTGCTCGGCTGTGGCCTTGGTTAGTCCTGCCGGGTGCCTGCCTGCTCCGCCCGCCGCTGACGCCCGGGGCAGCGATTTTCCGCAGCAAAAGGCTTAGAAACAGGCCCGGTACCTTAGACGGTCAAATAAAATACAACACCAGCCACACGACAGTAGCCGTCCAGTGGGAATGCATCAGAATGAGGCCTTTCCGCCACGGAGATAAAGTCTGTGTTTTTGGTGTACGGCACAACTGCAGCAGTTTCTGGCTGCGTTGAGACGAAAAAGGCTGAAAATCGCTGGCCCCGATGGTCAGGGAGGGAAGCCGCCGGGGCGGCGGGCTGTGTCCCCCGAGAGCCCTCGCAAGCGGGGCTAGAGAAGGGGCGCGCGCTAGGGGAGGCTTCCCGCGAGCCCAGCGAGGGGTCCGGGTGAGGGCGGCCTGCGGAGATCCTAGCCGGGCGCCGGGCGGGGGAGACCGCAGGGTGGGGGCGCGGGGAGACCGCGTGGGGCGCGGGGAGCGGCAGCGCCAGCCGCCAGGGGGCGCAGCGGAGCTGGCCGCAGGCGGCAACCGAGGTCGCCTGTTCCCCGCGGCCCCGCCTGGTCTCGCGAGCTCAGGCCTGTTCCTGGCCCAGCCAGGCACCGGGGCCGTCCCCGCGCCCCCCGACCAGCCCGGCACCCTGAGCTGGGGGCAGGGCTCAGGGCGCCCCTGGGACGGCCAGCCGGGCTGTGCCCTGGTGCGTTGCAGCCCCTGTCGAGGTCCCCCGCCCGACGCCCACTGGGCGACCTGCTGTGACACCTGCGCGCTGAGCCGCGGGCGGGCGCCCCGGCACCTCTGCGCGCGCGTGTGCGCGGGTGTGAGCGCAGAAGAGGCGGCTGGGGAGCAGGGGCCGGTTCCCGATGTGACGGGCGCCGGCTGCTCCCCTTTCCGGCCCCCCACTCTCCCCCTCCGGCCTCCCCCAAACCGGCCTCTAGAACAGGAAATGAGCTGAGAGCGCAGGCTTGCCAAGTGGCCCAAGGAGGCCATTTCGATTTATTCACGGATTTTTGTTTAGAGTGAGGAGAAGGAAAAGGGTCCAGGTCGGCGTGGCCGTGCTGGGCGGCCGGATCCCTGCGGAGCCCTTGGGGGCTGGGTGGGTCCCCCCTCTGCCCGGCACGCGGCCCTGGCAGGGCGGTGGGTGGGCCAGCTGGGTGGAGACGGATGCGCTCGCCTAGGAGCGGAATGGTTGCTGGAGAACGCTGGTCCCCTGAAGCTGGCCCAGGGCCCCAGCCTGGGAGGCAGCCTTGAGCGATGGTTTCCAGATGGGAAGGCTGCCTTCAGCCAGCCAGGGGGGAAGGGAGCCGAGGTGGAGGAAGGAAATAAGGAGGGGGGTGGACTAGGGCTGGAGAGCAAAGAGGAGGCACCTTCCAGGCCCGCCCAGGACCAGTGGAGCCCGCAGACTCCCAGGCGGCGGCTGGAAGCAGAGGGGGCCCCCATGCCTGCGCCCAAGCTTGGGGGCTGGTGGGTGACCCGCTCACCCGCAGAGCCACCCCGACCCACACACGGGCCGTTTCTTCATCCCTGCCTGGCCTGGCCAGTGTCTGTCCTCATCAGCAGGCATCTGTCTGAGCCGTCGGTCGTGGACGGCGGGGTGTTGCCCCCAGAGAGCCTGAAGCCCACCCCAGGCTGTGGGCAGTCTGGGAGGGGAGGAATGACACACTGAGGTGCCCTCACTAAGGATGGGGAGAGGGGGCTACAGGCCATGGCCGTGGGCCTGTGGACACCCTGCGGGCGCAGGTGTGTATGGTCCGGTCCCCTCCCAGAAGCAGTGGGCAACGGGGCCTCTCATGCCAGGGGACTCCCTCCCTCCCAGGGCAGTTGGCCCGGCCATGGGCTGGCCCTCAGGAACGCAAACCTGCAATGGCGGGAGGCCTCCTGAAAAGGGCCAGAAGGAAGGGTGGGACCAGGGTGCCCGCCACCCAAGGTCTCTACCTGGGCAGCCAGAAGTTGGGGTTGGGGCTCCTGGGCCCAGAGGGAGCCCAGCAGGCCCTGCAGGGCCGCACAGCGGGGTTGTGACCGGCCTTCTTCTCCCCAGGGCCTCCTGTGCTTTGCCCTGGTGTTCTGCATGCTGGTGCAGGTGGCCTTCTGGAGATCCCGCCACCCCAGCCAGGTGAGCGCCCCCAGAGCTGGCACACAGCAGAGGGCCCCGGGGGCGATGTGGAAGTCAGTTCCAGGCTTCCTCCCACCCAGCCCCAGAGGGAAGATGGGTGGGTGTTTGGGGACCACTACAGGGACATTGCCCTCGGGTGGGGTGGGGACATAGGAACCAGAGGGCTGGGGGCAGCTGCTCTGGAAGGGGGAGGCAGGTGCAGGCCTCAAACCCCCCTCCCCCCCCACTAAGGCCCCTCAGTCCTGCCCCTCCTGGCCCAGTAAGATGGCCCCCCGGAATTGAACATGGGGAGGGGCAGCTGGAGGGAGGCCCCTGCCTGAGGGATGTGTTTGAGGGGAGTCATTGTTCCCAAAGATGCACTGAGGGGGCCTGCACTCCTGATGGGGGCCCAGCCAGGCTGGGAGAGATGCCTCGTGGTGGTCTGCGGGGAGGACGGGGTGAGCAGGGTGTCCAGGACCCCCCAACAGGACCCGACCTGGCTGGCGGGGGCTGCAAGGTGAGCAGGCGGAGATCCCTGCTGGTTCCCTTCAGATGTGAGCTCCTTCCTGGGACAGTCCTGCTGGTGGTCACATCATGGGGGGTCCCCACCGAGGGGTCCATCCATCCTCCGTCCACTCAGCCCGCGTCCTCTGGGGGCCTGTGGTGTCAGCACGGAGGGTGCCTAGGAGGCGCAGGGCTGAGAAGGCTCCTCCTCAGTTCTCTGGGTGGGGGGCGGCCTTGGGAGAATTGGGGCACAGCCCCCAGAGAGCCCCATGGGCAGGGCTGGACGCTGGCAGGCCGTGGGTCCCCAGGGAGCCTCCTGGGAGAGCCCAGGGGCACAGGGGCAGGTGGCCGGCCTCCAGAAAGGCTGTCGGAACTCCGGACCTGAGAAGGAGCTGAGGGCCTGCCGGGGAGGTAACCCTAACACCTTCATACGTGACCAGGCGTGGGAGGTGGTCAAGGCCAGGCCTGGGCAGAGGAAGTGGGTGCCCAAGAGGCTCAGACAGCCTGTCCCCAGCCCCTGCCCCCTTTGTCTCTCGGGGCTGGGGCCTGGTGAGGGCCAGGAGGCTTTGAGGGTTCAAGAAAGGACGCTGGTGGCTCTAGTCAGAGGGGACTAGGCCGGGGCACAGAGCAGGGTGGCCTGCACCACTGTCCTCCCCCAGGCCCTGCGCCCAGAGCCCCAACAGGTTGGGCCATGCCCTGTGGCCGGGTGCAGGCTCTGTCCCCAAAGGGCCACCTGCCAGGGAGCATGCCTGCTTTCCATGATTGGTGCCACCCAGCTGCCCCCCGGCTGGGAGGCCACAGCTGGAAGAGGGGCAGTGGGCAGGCTCCGGTGGCAGAACCTGGGCCCCACCTTTGCCTGTGGGAGCACGGCCCCAGGTGAGACCCCTAGACCGCCTGAGGAGCCCCAGGGCCAGCAGGTGGGACCCAGAGAGAGACGGAAGACCCCACATGCAGGCTCTGTCCGCCCTGGCTTCCTGTGACCCTCAGCTCCCCTTTCTCCTCCCACGGGGCCTCAGTTTCCCCACAAGCTCAGCAAGGACCGGCCCAGGGACACCAAGACCATCCGGTGGGATTGAACATTGTTTCTAGAAACAGAGCAATGGGGCCAAGCAGTGGCTTCTTCCCTGCGTATCAGGCGTCCCCCCAGCCCGGACCCCATGTATTAGGGTGTCTGGCTGTTCGAGCCATCGCCATCCCCCCTCCCCAGCGGAGAGGCTCTGAGAGGGCAGCCAGGTCTGGAGAGCAGGCTGAGCTCTGCTGTGCGCTGTTAGGTGTGTGACCACCCTCTCTGGTCTCTGCTGTCCTCACCCTCAGAAATGGGCCTTGCTTCTCCCTCACGTGCTTCTTGGAGTTGCTGAGGCTGAGCCGCCGTGGCGGTCACCCCCTTGGTCTGCAGGTGGAGGGACACAGGCCACGGGGGAGACGAGGTCTCCTGGTGGAGCTGAGCAGGAGGGGTTCCCACCCCATCTCCAGGGCTCCCAGGTCAAGGCCGCCCCCAAGTGCTCATTCGGGATCACCCACCCATGACCAGGTCAGAAAAAGGACATGCCTGTGGCTTTGGGGAGCTTGAAGTCCCCAAGAGGGGGCCCCGGCTCTCCGTGGGACAGGCCATCAGTCGTGCCCCGGCTGGGCAGGTCTTTCCGTCTGGCATCCCTTCCCCTACCTCACCCCCAGCAGCGATCTGGGTCACTTAGTGGGTGGTCCCAGCCAAGACAGCCCCCAGGATGCCCTGGGGCCCCTCCCGGCTCTCCTGCTGTGCTACAGACCCCCACCCACTCTTCTCTGGTCCTGTGTGTTTACAGCTCCAGCCCACGATTCATGGGGCGGCAGGGTTGGGGCCACAGGCCATGGGCCAGGTGGGGCTCCCCCTCGGGGCAGCGCAGGGGTGAAGGCGGACAGCTCCCGGCTGGCCTCTTCTGGGAACCAGCCACTACCACCGTTCCCCACAGAAATCAGCCTGGTCTGGGCCATCCTCCAGCTAGCCCTCAGGGGTCACTTCTGGGGACCCTGCTTGCCCCCAGGCCTTGGTTCGATGGCCCCCATCTGCCCCTGAGTGGCCCTGTGCATGTCCGGACCCACGTGGGCGCAGGCAGACAGCTGAAGGAGCCCTGGCCCGCGAGTGGGGGTCAGCCCCTCCATCCAGCGCTCTTGGTTGCTGGACCGCCCCCCGGGCTTGCTTCCTCGTGCGGTGGACACCCCGCCGCGTGGTAGGGCGAACCCGTAAGAGTGAAGGGCTTAGGGAGCCCACCGGCCCCGGGCCAGGCCTGCCCCCGTCACGCGGGCTGTGCGGAGCTGTCCTGTGCAGGGTGGCGGGGGCAGGCCCAGCCTCCCATCCTGCACCCTCCACCCCAGGGATGCGGGCAGGTGCCCTGGCTCAGGGACACCCCAGGCCACATGGTCCACTGTGAGCACGGACGCTGCCCTCCGGGGGTCCAGAGCCTGAGCCCAGCTAGGCCACTCATCCCTGTTTCCCCCACCCCATGCCTCCCCCCGGGACCCCCTAACTGCCCAGGAGCAGGGTCAGGATGGCTCATCCAGCAGGCCCCCTGCCGATGGGAAACCTGAGGACAGGGAGGCCGTGTCTTCCCGGCCTGAAAGCCAGGCTGCAGAGGCCGGTGGGGTGGGGGAAGGGCGCTGGCAGGCACCCCAGAGCTGGCCCTCGCCAGCGTGTGGGGGTCGGGTGTGGGGACCGGGTGGCCGTGCCGTGAATGCAGAGCGGACGATTAATTACGCACCAGTGCAGCCTGGGAAGCCACTGCCACAGTGCGCCTGTCCCCAGACGGGCGGAGGAAATGAATTGCCTGGCTCTGATTAATAATTCATTCTGGGATTAAGTACCGCAGAGGTCGATGTCCTCGTAGCCACTCCTGCCTCCCGCCCCAGCAAGGCCACTCTTCTCCGCGACTGTCTGGCCACCGTGTGGGCTCAGGTCAGAGCTGGCTGTCCTGTCCATGGGCTGGTCTGCAGAGCCACCCGGAGTCCCCACAGGCCACCCTGGAGCCACCCACGCAGGTTCAGCAGACAGTGGGGTGGGGGCACAGCCCGAAGTCACCAGCCCAGGCCGAGGGCCTGGTACATGGTCTGTGTGAGTCTCAGATGTGTAATCTAGGGAGCAGTGTGGAAGCCCAGGAGCCCCGCCCGGGGCACCCCCAGGAGCTCTGGAAGAGGGATTGAAAGGCGAGGCATCCTGCTCTGCAGACCTGGCCCCTCCAAGACCCCTGGTGTACCCCCAGTTTTCTTACCGAGAAACACGTCACCTGACTCCCCTGAATGCCGTCATGGTGGATAGATGGTGGGGATCTGCCTAGAAGCCCAGGTCTGCGGGGAGCGGGCAGCCTGGTCCCCTCCAGGCCCAGGGGCGCGGCCAGATGGGCTTCCTGGCCCCTGGCTTGGGGTCATGGGGTGGACGCTGGCAGCTCAGCCACAGTGAGGGTCGTCCCTCCAGACAATACGACAGTATGACCATTGGCCCTGGAGGCACCAGGGCTGAGTGGGGGAAAGCAGACCGGGGGGTGGGGGGTGGAACAGGGGTGTTGTCCAAGCCAGCCTGCTGTCACAGCCGCCTGCCCCACTGAGCCCAGGCCAGCGCTGCCAGGGCCCCAGTCGGCGCTAGGAGCTCCTCCAAAGGAGGGACGTCGGCCTAGCCGGCCCCACCCCGCTTTTGCTTGAGGGGACAGGGCCCCTGACCAGGCTGTCCAGCCCGGGGGGCTGCCCCATGACTGGCAGAGTGATGTCTCAGCAGGGAGACTTGATTAATTAACAGGGATGGAGTCCATCTGGTTCCTACTGGGGCTGGGTCGGGGCTTTGGAAAAGGCTGGTCAAGACAAGCTTCCCCGAGTCCTCCAGGTTGTGGGGACAGGGGTCCCCCTCCCTTTCTGGAGGGCAGGTGTTACTCCCCAGAGCAGGCCTGTGTCCTCCATTCACCCCTAGGCCTTTGGGGCATCCCTGAGCATCTCAGTGTGAACCAGCTGTCAGTCAGCATGGCATGGGGTGATGGAGGACTCACCCCCAGGTGAGTGATGGAGGACTTGGGGTCTCCAAGTAGGAAAGGAGACACCAGAGGTCAGGGAAATTCAAAGGGGCCTTGCTTGTGCCTGGAGACCAGCACCCCCATCGCAACCCTGGAAGCCTTCCTGAAGGAGGCGAGATTCCAGTTTGTCTTTGAAAGAATAACTTGATGGGGAGGACACTCCATTTTGGGGAGCAGCATGAGGAAAGTCACAGAAGGGGGTGCTTAGGTGGGCAGAGGCAGTGAGGTCTGGGTGCTGTTAGGGTGAGGAATGGAGGCAGAGCCCAGCCAGATCACTATCCCTAGGTACCTTCCTCCCCCATCACCTGCCCCAGGGCCCAGGCTAGCCTGGAGGGGGCCCTGGGTGCAAACAGCTTCCCTGGCCAAGGAGGCCCGCTGCCGGGGCTTTCTGGAGGCTCTGGATGATTCCGGGGGCAACACCCGGAGTGTCACTGAGGAATGGAGATTGGACACTCGGTCCTGGTCATCTCCACGCAGGCCCCGCCTCGCTGCCCAGTGTCCCATGTCCACGGGCAGAAGCAGGTGCCCACTCCTCAGCTGGGGCTCACGGCCAGAGCTGGGGTGTTTAGCTTGTCCTGCAGGACCCTCCCGGGGTGCCACTGTGCCAGCCACCCAGCAGCCGGCTCTGTGCTCAGGGTGCTCTGCCGAGGGGAAGGAGGGGGGCTTCACGGAGACCCTCCGGCACAGGTGGAGGACGCCATGCTGGACACGTACGACCTGGCGTATGACCGGGTGGTGAGGACCTCGTCTGGTGTTGGGCGACAGGAGCTGCTGGCCATCCAGGACACAGTGAGCATGGGGGCCTCCCCTTCCCAGCAGCTCTGGGCCGGTCAGCTTTTCCGTGGAACCTGGACTGGGCGTGAGCGGGGGGCCCACCCAGGACACAGGCCACCTGGGCCCTGCGAGTGGGAGCCCCCTCCTCTCCCCTCTGCCCTGGATAGGCCGCTACTGAATTTTCGGGGTCCGGAGCAAAGTGAAAGGCCCATTGTCCAAATACGTTTCAGAATTGCTCGCTGCTGCGGCCCGGGTGAGGGCGGGGTCGCAGGCTGAGGGGCTGGCCAGCCAGTAGGGGGGTGTGGTGCCCTCCTTTCCCAGGGAAGCCCACTGGGCGGGCGGGAGAACCCGGATGCCGAGTGCCAGGTGCCTCCACAGAGGCGGCCCCATCGCCCTGAGCCCCAGTCCTGGTCTCTCAGGGTCCCCAGCTTTGCTGGACCCTGCTTAGTCGTTTGGTCTCTTAGTGCCTCGGTTTCCCCATCTGTCCAAACGGATCCTGGGTTCTGGGAGCCAAGGCCCCTCTGTCTGTCCTTGCAGTTCCTGTGCTGCGGGAAGAGCTCACCGTCCAGCCTCCTGGGCAGCGCGGAGGCCGACCTGTGCCGGGGACAGGAGGCCGCCACCCAGGTAAGGGGGAGGGGCCGGAGGCTGGGGGCTGCAGACCTGGGGGCCCTGCCCACTGAGACCCTGGGGAGGCTGTGGTGATGAGGGGCAGCAGGAGGGGTGACCCCGACGCAGGCCAGGCCCCGACAACTCCCGGACTGCAGCCCCAGGGGCAGGTGATGAGACCCTGCTCTCTGTTGCGGGGGGGCCAGGGCTGGGGGCTCAGAGCAGGGACATCCGCTCTGCCTGCAGGGAGCGCAATGTCCTGAGGGCAGTGTCCTGAGGGCCCCGGGAGCTGCTGGCCCGAGGGCATCCCTCAGAGGAGCCTGCAGGGTCCGCCTGGCCCGTCCAGCCGCTAGAGGCTCCAGCCCAGTGAGGCCAGAGGCGAGGCAGGAAGCCCCTTCTTCCTCTAGGCCTAGGGGGGTTGGGCACCCCCCTGCTGACCAGCGCCCTGCTTTCCCCAACCGTGGCCTGCCCAGCACCCCTTCCCTGCAGAGTGGGAAGCACACCCACCCCTATCTCCTGGGCTCTGGCCACCCTCCATGACATGGGCAGGGCCAGGCGTTTGGCCGGCACCGCACCTTCAGGCCAGAGGGGCTGCCTGTGGGGGACAGGCGGACGGGAGGGCCCCGTGTGCTGGCCAGGCGCTGAGGTCAGGGAGGCTGACTCATGCCACCCAGGGAGAGGCCTCAGGTCCCATCTGCCCAGCAGGGGTGAGTGCCCGACTGCACAGGCTCCCTGGGTGGGGACACTGGCCAGCCCAGGAGGGCAGCAGGGGCACTGGGCCTGCGGTCTGCAGAGCGGCCGGGGTGGGGGGAGGGAGTGGTGTCCTGGACCGTGGTCTGCTCAGAGCTGCCTTCAGAGAGGAAGTAGGACCACCCGGAGAGACAGGGCTGATGAAGGGCTCCCCCATTCCCAGTCACCAAGGGGCTCCCCGCCCAAGCTGTAAGGTCGCACCCAGGGCTCCCCGGGCTGTTTCCCAGCCAGGACACACCTGAGTGCCGGCTGCTCCAGGAGCTGGAGGTCCCGACCCCAGGACAGCTGCCCCACCCCAAGCATGAGCAGGGCTGGGCTCTAGCCCTGGAGGCAAACAAACGGACGGACGGACAGCCCCCTCCCTCCCCAGCCTGGCCTCTCCACTGCCCCGCTCCCCCTCTACTGCCCCCCAAATGCCAACGGAACACACCACCGGAGGGGCTCACAGATGCAAACCCCCTTTTTCCTACAGAGAACACCTCTGTGGGTGCCAGGCCCTGGGAGAACATTGGAAACCTGGGATGGAGCCAGGCCCCTAGGACAGTCCGGGTCCCCTCCCTGTGGGCAGCCCCCTTTCCTCACCCAGGCGCTGTGCCTGGCCGTGGGCGGGGTGCTGGGGACCCAAAGTGACTCCCTGCCTGGGGGAGCCGTACCATGACCTGACCATGACCTGACCATGACCCAGGACAGGCCCAGAGCGAGGTAGCTGCTGCCCCTGGGTCCCGCAGAGGCCACGCTGGTCCCAGCGTTGGGCAGCCTTGGCCTTGGGGGGCACGGCAGGTCCACGCAGGGCAGGGAGGAGCGGGCGGGTGGGGCCATCACGCTGCCCCCTGCCCAGGACTGCCTGCAGGGCATCCGGAGCTTTGTGAAGACGCACGGGAGCATCGCTGCCGCCCTGGCCGGCCTGGGCCTCGCCTGCACGGTACCTTCCGTCCTACCCTCTGCCCCTTCCACCAGCGGGAGGGCCGGGCTGACCCCAGGGAGGGGCCGGGGTGGGTGGCGGTGCCTGCCTGTCTCCCGAGACAGCGGGGGCCTGCAGCAGGTCATTCCTGGGGAGGCGGGGAGCCCCCTCCGCCCTCCAGGGCGGCTGCCGCAGCTGCCCTGCCCACCCAGGTGTACGCCATGCTGCTCAGCTCCTTCCTGTGGCTCACCATCCGCGCCGGCCGGGGTTTGGACCGCAAAGGCACCTACGCCCTGAGCCGCGGGTAGGCTCTCCCGCCCCTCCCCCAGCGTGGGACCCCTGAACCAAGGCCAGGCTGGTGCTCCAGGAGCCCCTCCGCCCCATGGAGGGAGGGAGCAGCGGCAAATGCCAGACGCACGTGCCCATCACCCTCCGGCTGGCGCAGGGACCCCCGTGCAGGTCCCCAGCCCCTTCTCGGCCCTGACCTCACAAGCGTTGTGCCCACCAGCACCAAGAGATGGATGATCCTGGGGCCCTAGTGATCTCGGGGGACCCTAGACGGCCCATGCTTGGGGCACAGGGAAGACCCAGCTACCCACCACCCCAATGCTCACAGCTGACCCTTCCTGCTGGCTCCTGCGCTCACCCCCACTACCGGTCTCCCCTGGCCAGCTGGGTCCCCACTGCCCAGGCCCCTCCGCATTCTAGCCCCTTGTCCCTCTGCTCCTCAGAGCCCGGGGCTGCCAGCCGCAGGAGCCCAGCTTCTTCAGACGCTCCCAGGGGGACCCCGCCCTGCACCAGCTGCATGACCTGGGCCCAGGCGGACGCTCAGGTGGCCCTGGGCTGCTGCAGGACAGCTGACGCTCCACCTCCACTGCCTGTCGGCCGCAGAGGTGCAGACATCCAGCCTCGGCCCCTTGCGTCCCCTCCAGATGGGAGCTGGCGTGGGGAAGGGGGGGCCCGCAGGTGGGCTCCATGGAAGCCGAGTCAGGAAGGGGACCCGCCAGGTTCCATGGCAATAGCTGCTCTGTTCTGGGACCACGGCACCCCTTTCTCGTGCCCCCCCACCTCCGTGTCCAAGGCAGCGATGGAGCGTGGAGTCCTCCAGCTTCCCTTCTCCCACGGTCTGGGGGGTGTGCTTGGCCCTCCCTGGACACTGGTCTGGTGTTGGACACTGGACAAGGCCACCCAGGGGACCACCCCGTCTCAAGGAGAAATGTCATCACGTGTCCAGGAATGTCACGTGCACCGGTCCAGGGACCCGTGGGGTAGTATTAGGGAAGTTCTGGACAGCCACACGCCTATCCGCTTGACTGTGCCCCAGCCGAGGCCCCGCAGAGCTGGGCTGGTGGGCCCCCGTCCCACCACAGCGGGGATCGGGCCTGGCCCACCAGGGCCATCCAAGGGGGACCACCATTCTGGGATAAGCAGCCAAAGAAGTGACAGACGCCCGACACAGCCCACCCCTCGTGTTCTGATCCCACTCTCGCGTGGCAGAAGACAGCAAGGACCCGGCCTCCCCCTGCGGTCCTTGTCCCCAGAGGACGATGCCCCTGTCTCTTTGGGGACAGTCCTTGTGCATCGCCCCCCCCGCAATTCTGTTCTTGTCATCTCGTTGTCCCGCAACGCGCGAAATAAACTGTAAAGAAGGCAGCAGCCCAGCACGGTGCAGGGAGAGGAAGGAAACGCAAGTTTCGTAGAATTCTGCAGCGTGTGTGGGCGGAGCAGGAAAGGCACCGGCCGGAAGCTCTAGACGGCGCCTCCCGGCTGCCGGCCCAAAGCCACGGCTGGCACCCCCCGGGCCTCCTCCCTCCTCGCCGCCGGGCAGCTGGCCGGGACCCTGCTCCTGGGGGGACCACCCCACCCCTCATTCTGGAGGCAGCTGAGGAGGGAAGGCTTCCCCCTGGTGGCCCTGGTCTTCCAGGTGCCTCCCCAGCTGGGGGTGGGGAGGGCTGGGTGAGGAGAGGCTGCAGGGGCCCCTAATCCCACTCACCGAGTAGTGACGCCCCATTGCTTTTTGATCGGACCACCCCAGCTGTCACCAGGAGCCCCGGATGGTGGCAGCCCAGGGGCCCGGGAGTCCCCAGCTGGCCAGGTGGCACCTGCAGCTGCCAACTCGACCCTCGGACTGTGTCCTGTGGCCTGAGTGTTTCCTGTGCTGGTTACTGGACTCCCCAGCCAGGAGAGGAGGCGGCGCCCAGGGGCGCACTTTCTGGGATGACCCGTTAGCTCTGATCCCAGGGAGTCCTCGCGCGCTCTGATGGGGAACCGGCACTGCTCACCGGTTACTGGGTCACATCCCGCCGCGTGGTCCTCAGCCTGGATCCTGAAGGTGGTCCGATGGGCCGGGCTCCGTCCTGCAGGAGCAGGGTGGTGGGGACCCGTGAAAGCCCCGGGCCACCCGTCCTCCCCTCGTCTGGTTCCTTTGGCCGGAGGATCACGTCTGGGCCAGAAGCCGGGGGAGCAAGGGCGGTGGGCAAGGCTCCGTGCGAGGGACGTGCAAAACCCGACCCACCCTGGCCACGCACCCTGGGCCAGTCACCACCTCCCGGAAGGAGGGAGCTGTGGCGCTGAGTGTCCAGCTGGAACGTTATTTTAAGGACACCTGGGCTGTCCCCAGGAGAGATTAGCATTTGAACCGGTGGACTTGAGAGCAGGTGGCCCTCCCAGGGTGGGTGTGGGGGCTCCCCCTGTCCACTGAGGCCTGAACGGACCGGACCGAGGGCGGAGGAAGGAGGAAGTCTCCCTTTTCCCTGCCTCACCCCGTGAGCTGGGACTCACACCGCCGGCTCCCCAGCTGCGGGGCCCCCGGACCGGAACCGAACTGCACCCCACTTTCCTCCCGCATCTGTAGCTTATGGGCGGCAGGGCTGGCGCTTCCCAGGCCCCACAGTCACGTGAGCCAACACGGAACAAATCTTCTTAGAGATAGAGAGGGGTGGACGGGCAGACAGGCAGCTAGACAGATATCCTACTGGAGACCCCTGACTAGTACTGATCCAGGGTCCCAGGTCAGTGACCTGCTACCCCATGGCAGCTGCTCTGCCGTGAGGAGAGACAGACACCCAGCCGTAGTGCGTAGGCCGAGGCTGTGACCAGGTGGGCATCCGTGGCAGGGGGTCTGGTGAGCCTGGGCAGCGGGGGTCATGGGCCGCCCTCTGGCCAGCCCCTGTCTCTCTGCCCAGACGGCCACCGGGCAGCCCAGGGCTAGTGGGGGGCAGGCTGCCTGCCTGCCCCGGGGTTCCCAGCACCCAGCATCGCTGGGCCATGGAGGACGGCTGGGCCTGCCTGTGACACGACCCTGCAAGCCAACAGCACCCACTGCCGGCCACCCCGATGCCCCCTCTCAGCTCCTTCCCTGCCATGCACCCCACTCCACCCCGGCACCCCAACATGCTCCCAGGGATAAAATAAAGGCAGAGAAGCAGACACCCGGATGCTTTCTCCAAAAAGTGTGCCGCCCAGGTGACCAGGTGACCCCGTCCTTTGGCCATGAGGGGCATGCTGGAGTTCACTGCGCCCCAGAGAGGACTTGCCTGAGGTGGACGTCTCACCCTGCCACCAGTGGTCTTTGTCCCGGCAGCCTGACACTCTCGGCCCTCCAGCTGCCTCCCACGACGTCCTGCGGGGTGGACAGGCCATCTGGTCCCTGCGGACTGAGTTGCCGCCGAGAGCCAGCGGGTCCTTGGGGCCTGGGGCTCTGCCCGCGGGCCCTGCAGGGTTTTGCTTGTCCGGACGAATCCGTGGGCCAAAATGTTCGCTTGTTTTTCTCCGTAAGCCGGCGCTAGTCACCCTTCGTTATCTTCATCTTCATTCAAAACTAAGTTTGTGAGAGTGTTGTGACCGCTGTCATACCAGCGTGCATTTTCATTTAAAAAAAACGCTTGTGTGTTTATTTATTTGCAGGTGGCGGTGGGTGGGGAAAGCGTGCACTTTTTTTAAAAAAACATGTTGAAAGAAGATTTTTACTTATTCATTTTTCAGAGCGAAGAGAAGGGCGGTTGCCTCTAGCCCGCAACCCAGGCCGGTGCCCGGACCGGGAATCGAACCTCAAACCCCTCAGCTCACAGGCCACTGAGCCACACCTGCTGGGGTGAAAGCGTGCACTTTTCAACAGCAAAATGGGTGAGTTTCTGCGCAGCCATTTTAACACGGAAGAGGGAAGGAAAGACGCAACACCTCTGGCGGGTCACGCTTTATTATTTTAGGCGAAAACGCACCGGAAACCCACGAAGCAGTTTGCGCGGCGGCGTGTGGAGAAGGTGCCGTGGCTGACGGAACGTGTCAGGTGAGTGACGTTTCCCGCGGGAGATTTTCCCCCCGGGCCACGCACCTCGCCTGAGCAGACCAGCTGAAGAAGCTGATCGCCATCCCGTCAGGACCTGGGAACGACCCCATGCCCTACCCTGCGAGATGGAGCGGACGTACCCAACCCATCAAGGTGGTGGTGGAAATGACATAAGGCGTCTTTTATTGTACAGGAAAGAAATACTCCAATGGCCTCGCTGGCCCACCGGTAGCAGAAGCAGGAATAAGCGGGCTGTGGGAGCGGGAACAGCACGGCCCCAATCCAGAGCACCTGGTCCCTCAGCCGCAGCCTGTCCCCCCCTGATGGCAAGACCTCTCCCCTTCCTGGGGTGCCGCTCCCGGCTGAACAACAGGAGAGGGGGTCCCTGGACCATCGCCACCTCACCGGCGCTCACCGCCCTCCCTGGCCATCACCAGCTGGGCCCCAGCGCGAGTTGCTAGTGGTACCTGTGAAGGGGCCTTAGGTCCTGGCTTTAATTTCCGTCTCCCTACCTGTCCACCGGGTGTTCGTGTCCGAGGGGCTTTTCTGTCCCCTGGGCCGTGCGATGCCCGCCGGCGCCTCTGCCCACTTTTACGGGGGACGCTGGCGTGTGCTGATTTCTGGGAGCTGTGTACGAGTTGTGGGGAAACCCATCTGTGGCTCACGCGGGTGGAAGGGTTGCCCTCCGGGGTGTGGCTTGCCTTCATTTTCTCTAGAGTGACTTCTGGTGAGCCATGGCCTTGCGTGGGCTGGTTTTCACCTGTTCATGGAAACTTCCATGCAGACAAATAGAAACAAGGCTACAAAGAACACACAGGTGCCCACTGCGTTGGCTAATTTCACGGGTCCCCCCCGGCCAGGCCTTGGCGCTCGGCTATCCCGTCAGATGCCGGTCCGGAGGTTTCTGGGCAGAAGAAGGAGAGGGAGAGAAACATCCAGGTGTGGTTGCCTCTCATGCGCCCCCCCAACTGGGGCCCTGGCCCCCAACCCAGGCCTGTGCCCTGACTGGGAATCGAACCGGCAACACTTTTGTTCGCAGGTCAGGACTCCGTCCCCTGAGCCACACCAGTCAGGGCTCTTTACTCTTTCCTCATTTTCTGCTATTTCCTCCCACCTCCACCCCCACCCCCACCCCCACTCCAGCTCCTCAGGAGCCCAGGGCCCCCCAGGTCAGGTGCCTGAAGGTCCCAGCGCCCGGATGCCACATCCACACCATGTAGGGGCCAGGCTACGTTCTCCTGTCCCTTGCTTCCCCTGTCACTGGAGGCTGGTGCCGAAGGCTGGGCCAGGTGGGAGCCCCGTCTCTTTGGGCAAGAACCCCGCACATGGTCTGCGTGTCCCAGGTTGGCCATGCTGCTTGACTGCCGTGACACCTCTTATTTGCAACCCGCCAGCAGCCGGCGGGTGGCCCGCAATCCCAGGCTCCCCAGCGCACTTCCTCCCCGTCCCCGGGGCAAGGGTTCGCAAGGTGCTATGGTGGCTGTCACCATGGAGATGAGGCTGAGAAAGAGGCCACTTCCCTCTTCTCACCCTCTCTTGCTCCCTCACGCAGAGGCTCTGCTGGGGACGGGTGGCAGACGGAGCGGCCTCCCAGCTGGCTACGCCACCCATGGGTTCCTGACCCCCGGAAATGGGGGCGGGGGGAGTGGGAAGCCACTGGCAGCTGCGGTTTTCAGCCGCCACGTTGAGCCCACCGGCTGCCTTCTGCCCCCCTCAGCTGCCCTCCTCGAAGGACCCCTGTCAACCGGCACTGCTTGTCTTCTTTCTTTTTATCTTCTTTTATTAAAAAAAGGTTTTATTTATTTTCAGAGAGAAGGGCAGGGAAGAAGGAAGAAAGGGAGAGAAGCATCCATGTGTGGTTGCCTTTCACTGACCTCCAGCTACGGACCTGGCTGGAGACCTGGTCATGTGCCCTGGCTGGGACTCGAACCAGCGACCCTTGGGTTCGCAGGCCGGCGCCTTATCCACTGTGCTACCAGCCAGGGCTTCTTTATTTTTTTTTAAAAACGATTCAATTTGTTCATCTTCAAAAAAATTGCATAACAGGGCCCGGCAGGCACCCCCGAAGTCCCCACAGCCCCTGGTCTCGGGGCTGGGGAGCAAATCACGCAGCTTTGGGCACCGCGTGTACCCAGGCTGGCAGCTAGTTTCTGGCTCTGCAGACGGGGTGGCCACGGCCTGGCCAGCGAGGTGGGAGGGACCGACCGCAGGTGACGCGAGAGCCCGCGAGGTTCCCGCAGGCGGTCATGATTGGTCACCCTGCCCGACGCGTCCCAGGCCGCGGCAGGATTTAAACAGAAAGCAGCAGCGGTCGGCACCCTGGGCCTCCGGGCCTGAGGCTGCGCAGGGGCCCCAGCAGCCGGCCACGGGGGCTGGTGGGAGAAGGGCTCCCGTCGCCGGGAGCAGCACCGCGGGAGCAGCGCGTTGGAGGAGCGGCTGGAGCCGCGGGGTCGCGGCCACGAGAGAAGCGGCCGGGCAGTCTGCAGCCAGGACCCGGCCACGCGGCCCGGCTAGGAGAGGCGGAGTCTGGGGGTCCGGGGTTCTCCCGCCGCCCGTGCCAGCTGGCCCTGCTCCCCCAAGACCCTGCCTTGCAGACCTGGACTCTACCTGGACTCTTGGAACTCGGGACCTATGGACAGGACACTCTTAGGACGTGTGCCTGTCCTGGTCCAGTGTAACACGCGCTTGCTTTCCGGACTGTTATACGGGCGCGGATGGCATCGCACCCCAGATCCTGCAGGACAGAGCTGACAGGTAAGGGGTGGGGAGCTTCTGGGTGTGGGGCTGGCTTCTAGCCCTTTGGGGAGCCAGGGAAGTGCTGGCTCTTGGGGAAGAATAGGGCCCCGGGCAGGAGAGCTCCCAGCCCACCCCCCAGTTGGAATGTTGTAAATCAAGACCCATTTTTCTCAACACTGGTTGTTGGGTCTTACACCTAGGGGCCAGGTGAACCAGCCCCCCTTCGCTCAGTAGCAAGAGGAAGGAAGAAAGGAAGAGAAACATCCTGTGAGAAAGAAACATTGATCAGTCAGCGGACACAGGGATGGAATCTTCATGGGCAGTGATCTGAGAAGACAGCAGGTTTGTACCCTGATAGACTGTCTTACGTTCCATTACAAACAGGCCCCTTTATTTTATTTTTTCAAAAGATTTTATTTATTTATTTTCAAAGAGACAGGAAGGGAGGAAGAGAGGGAGAGAAACGTGCGTGGGAGAGAAACAGCAATCAGCTGCCTCTCTCCTGTCCCAAGGGGGGACCTGGGCCGCAACCCAGGCCTGTGCTCTGATCGGAATGGAACCTGCAACCTATGACCTGCAGGCCGGGGCTCAAGCCACTCAGCCACACCTGCCAGGGCTAAACAGGCCCGTTTTACAGAGAAGAAAGGTGTAGTTAAGGGGTTTGGAATTCAGGGCAAAAGTTCAGGAGATAAAAGCTGCCACATCCTCTATCTAGTCCTTTCACCTGCAGGAGCACAATGGCCCAGATACCACCTAGATGGCCTGCAGTCCCCCCGGGGCACAAGGGTGGGACTGCTGATGGTCTCCTGGAGCCAAGGTGGGTCATTCCTCCAGTTCCTGAAACAAGAGCTTTTTACAGACATTCCTTACTAAGCTTATTAGCTGTCACCTGAAACCAAAATTTTCTAACATTTAAGTCCCCGTCCCCCCCACCCCCGCCCCCGGACTGGGAATCGAACCAGTGACCTTTCATTGTGCAGGACAGTTGCCCGCCCCACTGGGTCAGATCGGTCAGGCCAACGGTTTCATGGCTTTTGGAGTTCGTGTCGTCCACGTTTTCAAATGTTGTGGCCTTGAGCTTTCCCCCTGAACACTGTTTATTCTAGATCAGGGGAAGTTGCCAAGAGCTGCCCAGGCAGCTTCACGTGCCCTTCCCTGGTCTCCTGGAAGCCTCATGGCAGATTCTGCTGTTTCAGCTTCCCCGTGGGTCTGACGCTGACGAAAACACTGAACCGGCAGGAAAGCGGGGGCAGGAAGGGGGGAGCCAAGGGGTGGCCCAGCCGTGAGGACGTCTCTAGGTGGTTTGAGAAATAAGATTAGCAAGAGGGACATTGTCAGAGGCAAGACAGGGGTCTGAATACACACTGTCCAGGGTGGGTGGGCCCCGGAGGCTCCACTTTAGTCCCCCCGACGGGAAAGGGCCCCAAGGGAGCTGCTGTTTACCCCGGTTTTGCAGGATTTAAAAAGCTGGAAGGGAGAGGTTATATCCCAGGTCAGCCCAGCCCCTCGTGGGGACGGACCCTAAGCCTTTGGAGCAAAGTGGGTGCCATGGTAGGGGGTGGGCATGGAGGAGCAAGTCCCCAGGACCCCCTGAGGTGGGAGCCTGGCCGGAGGCCCTGACTCCAGAATTAACTGGCCGGGGCAGATGTGGAAATAAATGTAAGAGATGAGGGGTCCTGAAGGCTGAAATGTTGAACAGGCTTTTGCCTGGTCATGATGGGGGAAAGTTGGAAAACCTTAGCTTCAGGTGACAGCTAATCAGCTTCGTAATCAATGCTAGTAAAAGCTGTTCTTTCAGGAACTGGAGGAATGACCCACCCTGACTTGGGAGGACCATTAGCAGTTCCACCCTTGTGCCCCAGGACTGCAGGCCCTCAGAAGGGTGGGAGGACCCCACCCTGCCCAAAGACCACCCCCAGGGCCCAAGGAAGAATGCGGCAGCTTCTATCTCATTAACTTTTCCCCTGAATTCCAGATCCCTTCCCTACACCTTTCTTCTCCTCATAAAAAGGGATTATGAGTCAGTCTGTTGTCTGTCTTCTCAGATGGCTGGCCACCTGAACAAAGTGCCCATAAAGATTCCATCCGTGTCTCTGCTGATTGGGCCTGGCAGGGGACAGGCAGCACCAACACTGGCTTTTCGGGTTTCAGTTGTTTTACAGGGCTGGACATCTTGTCTGCAGGCAAACAGGTCCCCGCCTGTCCCCCAACCACGGCTAAGAACACATGCCCCTTAGGGGATCCTGCTGACTCAAGCAGGTTAGTTTTTAAGAAACAAGACTCAGGAAAAACAAAGATAAAACCCTTGGACCTTCTCCTAAGCTGTGGAAAGGGATTCCGATCAGGAGCTTCACCAAGGTTTATCATTAAGGATCAGAGCTATACCGTAGGGATCAAAGTCGTCCTCGCCCCCAGTGAGAGGTGGCCCAGCGCCCACTGTGAGAGGTGGCCCAGTGCCCACTGTGAGAGGTGGCCCAGTGCCCACTGTGAGAGGTGGCCCAGCGCCCACTGTGAGAGGTGGCCCAGTGCCCACTGTGAGAGGTGGCCCTGCAAACATTTGCCTAACAAACATGAACTCCTCTCTCCCTGGGAAGTCCTTCTTGCTCCTTGAATTCCAAACCACGCTGAACCCCACACCTCCCCCTTCCCCTTAGATCCACGGTCCTGCCTGTGGGTCCTGGGGTCCCCTGTTCTTACGGACACTTGTCTGTCATCCACGTACTCACTTCCTGCTGTCAGTCTGATGGCTGGGCCAGCCGGCAGGGCTCCCAGGAGTAGAAGGGAAATGAGTTTTCCTCCCACGCTGTCTGAGGGGGTTGCCCCTGCCCTCAGCTCCTAAACCCCGGGCATGCCAACGGCGGTCAGGCAGTGGACACGCCAACCGGAAGCAGCAGCCGCAGCGGCTCTCCTGCGGTGACACTGTGGCGGGGATCCCCGGACGTGTGGCCCAAACTTGTGTGCGGCTCCCAGCAACAACCACGGGGCCTTGGGACTGGAGAGGAACCTGAAACGCCCCTCACATCGTGGGCCGTGGCGGGAGGATCACGGGGGGATGCTGGAGCCCCGGGCCTTTTTGCCCCAGGACCGACTCGGGGGCCGCAGCCGGAGCTGCCCGGCTCTTGTCACTTGGGCGGTGCCCTAAGCACAGGTGTCCACTTCTCCGCTGATCAAGAGAGCGGCCGGCTTTGTGGGGGGCAGCCCGGTGGCGGGTGGCGGCCTGATTGGAAGGACTCAGTGGACGGCGTGGAGACAGGTCTGGGCTGCCCGCTGTCTCCCGGCACTGAGAGACCTGAACGGGTTTCTCCTGACGCCTGGGCCGTGGCTGGGGGCCCGGCTGGAGGCCCCGGCACGGGTGTGATGGAACCTGGCCCACCGAGGGTGCCCCATGGAAATCCCTGCAGGGAGCTGAGGGGTGCGTTCAAGTCGGGCACGTCAGGGCCCATCCGGAGGGCCCCTGGCAGGTGTGAAGGGTGACCGGCACTGACAAGAGGGTCAGGGAAGGCAACGTCCAAACCCGTAGGAGTTTTTGTCAGTTTATTTGAGCCAAACTGACGACAGTTGTCAGGAAGCAAAACCTCCACAGGCAGAGGGAATGCTGCAGCAAACGGCAGTTTCGAACCATATTTTCTATGTCAAAATCCAAAAAGGAGGCGTCGGGGTCCCCTGAACCCATGGGTGACGGCGGAGGGAGGCGGGAGAAAGCAAAGCAGGGAGACCGCTGGGACCGGAGGGGACCCAGGTACAATGATGACACAGTGAGTTGACAGCCAGCAATGAACGGGATGCAACGGCACTGGGGGGCCGGCTCTGCGGTTCCCCCTGGCGCAGCTCCTCTGCATCGAGGCCGCCACAAAAAGGGACCTTACCTGGACCTGCCACATGATCACAGGGGCGGAGAGACCACACCCGGGCTCAGGGAGTAAAGGCTGCCTGCAGCCCAGGGTACCGGCTGCCCACCCACCATGACCTGCTTGCAGCTAGAAAGTTGTCTAACGCCCCCTCTCGAGAGGATTTTGGCTCTTCCGGGACCCCTGTATTCGTGTGAGGGTTCTGGTGAGCTTGGGGTGAGCCCGCGGGGGGTGTAGGGTCGCACCAGGAGCCGGCCTCTGGGGCGATTAGCTCCCGGTTCCTTGAGGACAGTGTCCTGTCCGCCCCAGTGGCCAGCCTCACGCTTCTTTGGCTGCATGTACCCCCAGGGGTTCTGTTGTGTCCACTGCTGTCACAGGCGGGGGTGTCATCCTCCTTCCACATTAGTTCCTTGTACGGACGTAAAATTGATCTTTTCCCCCGTTGGTCCAACCTGCCCACGGCTGAATAGGTTTCTGGTGGGATTCTGAGGACTTTTTATGCAGAGAGAAGTCATGTCGTCCCTCTGGGTGCCTTTTTATTTCTTCCTCCTGCCTCCTGGCCCCTGCCACAACCTCCGGGGCGGTGCTCGTGGGCAGTGAGGAGGTGTCCCTGTCTTGTTCCCCATCTCAGGGAACCACTCAGCCTCGCGCAGGGGGGTGACACCTGGAGGCGGCTCTCTGTGGACGGAAGTGCCCATCAGGTAGGGGTGCCGCATGCTCTTGTGATGGGGTGCTGGGTTTTGTCACGTGCGTGCCGGCCCCTCCTGAGATGCTCACGGAACGTCCATTCTCTATGCTGTGAACACGCTGCGGTGCCTTCATTGTCTTTAGGGTGTTACAAGTCTTCCTTTCTTGCAAAAGGAAGGAAGACTTCCTTCCTGTTCTGGCTGGTGGCTCAGCGGATGGAGCTCCGGCCTGCGAACCAAAAGATCTCGGGTTTGATTCCCAGTCAGGGCACAGGCCTGGGGTGCGGGCCAGGTCCCCGGTTACCGTGTCCTGTTGTCCTGCTTGGGGCCTCACCCCCACCCAGGGCAGCTGCATAACCAGCCTCCGTGGAGTTCACTGGAGGGGCCCTGAAAGGAAATCGAGGCACAGGGTGGGGTTCAGCAGTTCCCGGGTAGAGTGGGGCCCCAGGAGAGCCAAGTCACATCTCTCTGGGCTGTGCTTGGCCAGGAAGCCCCTGAGTCCAACCAGCTCGGAAGACAGGGGCCTCCTGCCTCCCTGGGTGCTCCCACCAAATGGCCCTCCTGCGCACCCTGGCAGGAACCAGCCATAGTCACCAGGAGGGGGACACTCAGAGCCAAACCCAGCGGGACAGCTGGACGGATGGTCCCTCCCACCATCCGGCAGGAGAGACACAGGAGGGGTGTCCCGTCTCTCCCATCTGAGGGGGATGGCACGGCAAGCCTCTTGTCTCTGCCCTCTTCTCTCAGCTGGGCTGTGTCCGCACATCTCTGGGGACAGGCTGCTGAGGCTGCGCCGTCCAGAACGTGGTCCCTGCCGCCCACCTGCCCGGTCTCACTGGCACGTCATGGGTGCCTGTGATGTGTAGTGTCATTGGACTGGCCACAGGGTATCCAGGCTGCATCGTGTTTCATGACTGTCCCCAGGGGAAGTTAGCATTTGAACGGGTGGACTCTGTGAGCAGGCGACCCTCCCAATGAGGGGGTGGGGGCTCCCCCTGTCCACCGAGGCCTGAACAGAACCAAAGGCGGAGGAAGGAGGAAGTCTCCCCCCGTCCGCTGGGACCCGTTCTCTTTCCCAGCCTCCAGGGCTTCCAGACTGGAATGAACCTCTGGGGTCTCTGGCTCACAGATGGCAGGTGCTGTCACCTCCCGGGCTCCACAGTCCCCTTTATAATATAACGTAGTGCACACGTCTCTCCCGCTGGCCCTGTTTCTCCAGAGAGCCCCAGCGCATCCATGGAGGGTCCCCTTCAGGCCGCACAAGGTCAGTGGGTGGGCCCCAAGCCCGGGCACTTCAGAAGGGGTCCCTAGGACCACCCACCTGCACCCTGACCCTTGTTGCCCATTTTCCCCATCCCAGGCGGGGCGTGGCAGCCTGCTGCCACTTGTGTCCCCATTCAGTCAGGGAGCCGGGCCTGTGGCCTCCCTGTGAAACCCTCCAGGCGCTCCCACTGCAGCCAGAATCAAAGGTAGCTCTGCGCTGGCCTTTGGCCCGAGTGCCTGCCCTCGCCGCCACCTGCCGGCCTTGGCACCTAGCCCTCTGGCCACACCGTACCCCCGCTCCCACCCCGCTGCTCTGAAACCTGTCCCTCCTGTGCCTGGAAAGCAGGGCTGGCTCCGTTACTGCTCGGAGCCCTGCATGGACACCTCCGAGCCCCCACGGAGGGTGCGCCTGCCGCCCTGTGATGCTTTTTCAATCATCCTGGGAAGTCCCTCCCTTCCCAGAAATGACGAGACACGATCGTCATGGGTGGCATCCGTCACCGTCACCGGGGCCTAAGACTGGAGGGAAAGGGTCCTGGCTGCCCCGCTACCCCCCAGCCAGCTCATGGAATAGTGCCTGTCCCACCGCAGGGACCCACCACGTGGCCAAAGCCCAGCACGGGCCAAGTTGCAGGCCCAACCTGGACGTAGAGTGCATGGCCACCGTGCAAGGCTCTGCCCCGGCTCCACTCGCCAAGGGTGGGCTCAATGTCCCCTCCCAACTCCCCCGAGGGCCCAGGGGGATCCCACCTACACCACTGGCAGGAGAGTGGGTGGCGGGAGCTGGGAGTTGGGGGTGGCGCGGGACACGCCGCCCAGGACATCTGGGGGCATGTTTTCCGGCACCTGAGGCCCATTCTGCCTGCATTTCAGCAAAAAGATCCCAGGTCGATCCCCAAGGGAGGACTTACTTGACTCTTTTTAAAGATTTTTAAAATTTATTTTTACAGAGAGGGGAAGGGAGGGGGCAAGAGAGGCAGAGAAACTTCAGTCGGTTGCCTCTGCTATGTGCGCCACCCGGGCATGGGCCCTGGGTGAGATTCAAACCCATAAACTTCCACTTTATGGGCTGATGCCCAACCCGCTGAGCCCCACTGATTATAATGTCACTTGGACGTGCACTAGGTATCGACATGTGCTTGGAGCTCTTACACAGCACGAGGCTGCAGCGGATTTTAAAATTAGCCAGGAAGACTACAGAAGTAGAGGGCACAGATGGCCGTGGCGGGGCCGCTCCACCTAACGTGCTGGCCCGCGGCCACCGGTGGCTCCTCAGGGTTCAACACAATGAGCTACACCGGAAACCCCAGCTCTCACTGGCGGCCCCGGCCACATTTCAAGGGCTCAGTTGTCACTCCATGTCACCTTGCTGGAGACCGGCTCAGTCACCAGGCACTGAGGTCGGCCTCCGCGCCTCCACAGGGGAGTGGGGCTGGCCTCCTGGGGACTGGCACCATGACGAATGCATGGCCGGCACCGTACTTGGGGGTGTTCCTCCAGGTGACGTGGGGCTTCCTAAGCATTTAGCATGAGTCTAGGGGACACCCCCGTCAGCGCCTGTTCCAAAGAGACTCCTCTGACTGGTCAGGCAAGGGCTCGGCCGCCGGCAACCGCGTCCCGGGATCCTCCGCCAAGGCCCGCTGACTCTGTCCCATCACCCACCCAGGTTCCCTTCCAGGGAGCCTCCTTGGGGGGCCCGAGGTACCCAGGGAAGGACTGAGGAGTGTGGACAGGAGGGCCAAAAACGTGGCATGGTAACATCAAGTATATGACGCCCAGGAGCAGTCAGCCGTGACACCAGTCCAAGAGGGAAACTAAGTCACAGTAGGCACGCCACGCAAGGAGACACACCTAAGATACCTGCTGCACCTGTGACCCAAACAGCGGTGTCTGCAGCGTGGGACCACCCCTACACGGGCCCCAGGGAAAACTCCCCACTCGCCACCAGGGGTTCTGAGCTACTTTTTATCAAGAGGCTCAGAAGGCTGGGGTACACCATTCTCAAAGGCAGCTCCAGCCCACGGCTGCCCCACGCCACGCTGCCCTCCCTGGGTACCGGCCGGGGGCTCTGCCCTGCCCGACGGAGGACCTGGCCTGCCCCGTTGCCCCCTGGCTCCGCACATCCTTCTTTGCAAGACGCTGCCGGCTCCCTGGCCCGCCGGGACCTGCAGACCGCGCTGGGGCGCAGGTTTGTTACCCCGTGTGACGTTGTTGCGGGCGGTTTGAGTGATTAGTGTTACTAGGTTAGCGTGGCCCTGGAGCAAACCTGCGCTCATAAAGCCGAGTGGTCCCGGCGTTGGTAAAATGCGGGTGAACAGCCGAGCCCCCTGCGCTGGCTCCGTTATTTCCGCGAGCCCGTGTCCCCTGTCGGGCGGGCGGCCTGGTGGGACCTCTGAGCAGGGACCCAAGCGGACTTACGGAAAGACTGTGTCGCGAACACAGGCTCGCGACAGGGGCAGATGGAGGGAAAGGGAGGTCGCGGGCCTCCCTGGCTGCCGGCCGTCCTGGGGCGCAGCCACGCGGGGGCTCGGAGGGCGCCCGGCGGGCTGCAGGGCTTGGGGGCGGGGCCTGGGCCTGGGGGCGGGGCCGAGACGGACGGGGCGGGGCCTCGCGCCGTATAAAGGGCGGAGCGGGCGCGCGCCCCGCTAGAGAGCGAGCGTGCAGCGGCTGCGGCGGTGACCTCACGTGCCCCGGCTCCCCGCGACGCTCGTCTCCGCGCCCCCAGCGCCTCCCGCGACCCCCGGCCGCCGCCCCGGCCCCCGCTGCGCGCTAGCCCCCCGAGACCCGGCGCCCCGCCGCCCAGGACCGGCCCACGCCCCGCAGGCCCGCCGCCCGCGCCGCCATGGGGGTGGAGGGATGCACCAAGTGCATCAAGTACCTGCTCTTCGTCTTCAATTTCGTCTTCTGGGTGAGCCCCGGCGGGGAGCGGGAGGGCGCCCCCAGAGCCTGCAGGCCGCGTGCCCCGCTAGGCCCCGCTGAGGGGGCGCAGTTGGGCCGCCGAGTTGTGGGGCCACCTGTGCGCGCCGGGCGCGGCGGGTTGGGGGTCCTGGGCGGCCCGGCCGGCCCGCTTCTCGACCGCCGGTGGGGGGCCGCTGGGGGCCGGTGTGGGGCCTGTGGTCGTCGGGACCCGGAGCCCCGGAGCCCCGGAGCCAGGCCGGGGCGTCTCGAGGCCTCGGGTCGGTTCCCCCTTGGCTGATGGTGGGGGTGCGGGGTTGCGGACTGGAGCCTTGTACCCGGTCTGCTCCACCTGCTGGCTGCTGTTTCTGGGACCACCCTCCCTCGCGGGGAGGGGAAAGGGGGGCTTGGGGGCGGGGCTCACGGTGTCCTGCCCCCATGAGCTCATCCGGGCCACCGCCCCTGGGTGGGCAGTGGTGTGGCGGGGGGGGGGGGGGGGGGG